>JAUBOD010000469.1:1748477-1764643 GCA_032353885.1 Nothura maculosa | reverse complement strand
TAAAGGCTATATCCACTAGAGTGCCCCAGTCCTAGAATGTCTTTCCACAATCCCCTTAGCCATGCCCTGAAAGACCAAAGACATCCTTCCCCATCCCTCCCAAATGTGACAAAATTGAAAGAAGGCAAAGAATATCTTCTGGCAAACACCTCCAGAAACCTTACTATAGCAATTACATGAGAACAGAGGGAATGTAGATATGGAGCTTGAACTCTGTTAGTTTTAACATCAAACATGTTAACATCTTCCAACATAGAAGAATCAAAGTGTAAGAACATACACTAATGCTGATGTGATTTTACAAGCAATATTCATCACAATTCTTCGTGAAGGCGAGTGAGCTCAATGTCTTTAAAAGGCAGTTTAGGTATAAAAATACACAACTAGGGGCCTAGCATTTAACAACAATGCATAGCTGGGATTCTAAAGCTATAACCCCCTTTATTTTTTTCAAAAAGATGTGCAGATATTTGGATTACGGCTGTGTAAGCTACATATTCCATCTTCTGTTCCTGTAATGCCTATTGCAGTGTGTATATGGTATTCCATAAGTAGACTAAGCTATGGATGTCAGTCTTCAATTATCTTCATTCTGATGGTTCTTGACTAAAGCTAATTCCTCAAGAAAAGTGAACCCTTGGACCTTTGAAATCATTGACTACTTTGCAGTTGAGATCAGGATATTTTTCGAGGAGTTTTCACTTCTTGAATATATTTGGGTGTGACACATAACACAACAGCCTGAAATGCCTTTAATCACTAATTATTTTATCATTCTAACATTTACACAGATCATATTTATTAATTTTAGCCAGTTTGATCTTTTTTTCTCCATGTAGCATATATCTTCATATGTATTTTGTGTAGTAACACTCTTATTTACAGTTCCTGACAAGCACAAAATTATAAACAGAGCTGGTCTGTGTAGTGCTTCTTTGCTTTGCTCTCAATGAAACAGCTATTCCAAACCTCTGCTCTCTGAACAACTTGTTTTCTCCTTAATCTTGAAAGATACTATTTGTAATTTTTCCCCAGGTGAATATTACTAAAAGTTTTTCTACATAAACCTTTATTTTTTGAAATAATTTATATTATTTTTTATTCCATGTATGCATAATAGTGGTTATCTAAACCTTTTTAATTCTAGTCTGCCTCTTTTTTTTTTTTTTAATCTAAATAGCAGTTACACTCCTCTTGCGAATCTTGCTCACTTTCATAGCAGCTTTCTGTTACCAAAGCTTGAATTTGTCATGGTCTGTGTATTTAAAATATTGACAGCTAGGTTATCCTACTCTTTGGTCCATGCAGAATCAATGACAATATTTTAGTTTGGGTAGAGTTTTGCAGAATGTGTAAATGTTGAATAACAATTTTGTGTCTACAACATGCGATTCATTGTGCAACCAGCAAACACAGCAGTCTGCATGGTGCTAAAGGCAGAGTGTGTGTGTGTGTGTGTGTGTGTGTGTGTGTGTGTGTGGATGGGTACATCTGTGAAGAGTTTTAAGTCTCCTTTTCTTAAAGGTCTCACACTCCACTGGCTTTGAGAAAGTCATATAGCCGAGCAAGAATCTCATTCTAGTATCCAGGTATCCAGACTCTAACTCTTCCTTGGTATATGTTTTATGTGGCATTCAGCAACCTCTCTGCATTACTGTCTTTATCACTAAAAAAGATCATATAATTTTTACTTCAGATTCCTTGTGAGAATTAATTGTTGTGATTTGTTGTAGTTTATGGTTGTGAGCAACCGTAGTCACAAAGAAAAATGCTAAGTATTACTCTGTGATACTGAGGGAGAGTGATAGTTTCATAATGAATTAAAGAAATAAGCAAGAAATGTTCCATTATTTTCAGAAGGTTGCTGGATATGTCATCCATTTAAATCGATATGTCAGTAATACAAATGAGACCTTAATCCTATATTAACAAGAGCTCAGTAATTCCAGGGTATAAATGCCCAGCGATGTAAAGATATCTTCCATTTTCTATTCAGAAATAATATTCATTGATTTTATTCTTATTGTAAGCTGTATTTTTAGCCTAAATTAGAAAAGATACAGAAAGAATAATGTCAAGTAACCACTGATGTGTAAGCTATATTGCAGATTTCCAATTCTATTTCTGTAGCAAAATCTGTTTTTCAGGAAGATGATAAGTGAAAGAGAAGATGTAGTGATGTTTTCATACACTTGCCAATTTATTATGTTTGCATAAATATTTAATACATCAATCTCTTTCTAAAGAAAGAATGTAGTCTGCATTTCAAATCAAGTCTTTTTATTACATATGTCTACTGTTAAATCCCACCAAAACTTTAATTACTTGCTGGACATTTGCAAGAGAGGTGACATATTTTTCACTGATGGTCATCAGTTCTGTTCTCCTGGGGTTAGCAGTGCATGTGCAAGGGAACTTCTAAAAGCTGAATAAAATTATTATTAAGGAACTTGAATATTAACTGTAGACCAGCTATTTTCAAATGACTTTAAAAGGATATAAAGAGAAGAAAAATATTGCTTAAGCTGTTTTCCTCCACCAGAGCCTATCTACAGCATGCCGAGGGGAGCCTAGAAGTCCCCAAGTACTGGTGTTTTCCTGTCCCTAGACAGCTGTGATGCCTGGAGGCAGCCAGAGAGTTTGTCAAAGAATACATTTCAGTCACAGAAACATTAACTTCAGTAACCATCACAGCTGTGAATCCCTTTTCTTATTAATACTCATTTGCTTTAATGAAGCAGCCTAGCAAGAGCAGAGGGAGCTGGGTGGCAGAGCTCCATGGATAGCCCACCCCAAGATCTCATCTCTCCAAGCCACGTTTCTCCATAGCTTCTGAAGTAGGTGTGAAAGACTATTGAAGGCACCTTCCTTTCTATAGACTTGGTCCTTGTTGGACTGAAAGTGCCTCCTTTCTCTTGCTATCATCTGACATGATATTTTATAGCACCTCACCACAGGGAACGCATCTAAATGCTGATGCTGGTGTGTGCTGTTATGCACATGCCACCCATAGTGCCTTCCATTAACAATTTTATCTTGTCAAATTAGTATCACCTTTGCTGTCTTGTGCTGGCATTGCAATAAGACACCCACAGATTGTCAACACATGTATGTTAGTTTTTCTCCGGCTAAGTCTTCAGCCTTTGAGGTCTGTTAATTGACATAGTTTATGCACAGTTTACGCAGGACTCTGAAGTCACGTTTGTCAGGAAGGATGTCACGTTACTATTCACAAAGTGAATGAGAATTCAACTTGATAGGGGCAGGGTTGAGTATGAATGCTTTAGATAGCACAAATTGGATACAGATAACTCATCTGGAAACTATATATTCTGGTCATAAGATAGGGGCAGCAAATAACTATGGATTGGTTCTGTATGGACTATGCTATTGAGCGTGCCAGTTCACCGAGATCATCCAGCCAGAAGAAATCAATGAGAAACCAGAACTTTAGTACGAATATAATAAGAAAAAAAATGAATATAAAGTTTGCTGAAATGACAGGAAAAAAATCTAGCATCTCCTTCCTTCTTTCCTAAAATCAGGAAGAAAGCAAAATCTAAGACCTGAAAATAAATGTACATAGACAAGTGAAAAAACATTTTTTCTATGTATATATAAACTATATGTATATATATGTGCATGTGTATATGTATATATATCTATTGTCTATATAAAAATGCAGACACATATGTTTAGTTTAAATGTTTAAAACATCAATACCTTATGACAATTTATTTCCAACCTTTTTTTCTCTCTCTTTCCCATTCCAGTGGGGTCCATTCCTTAGAAATCCAGGCATTTTTTCACTTGATCAAAATCAATCTTTGTTTTCTCTTTTAGGAAACTCAGCAACCGGTAGGTGATTTGCCAGTCTTCAACAAAACACTACGGAACCTGAATCTGAGATATTATCACTGCTAAACCGCTGAGCTACCTAAGCTAGCCTGGATCTGCATGTTTCCATGGACGTATTTATTATGCACAAGATTACACTGTTGTGACACAGTATGTACCTACTTGCCAGCATTTCATCATCTGTCCACATTAAAACTTCAGCAGACTTTACAGAGAAATACAAAAGACGCAAGAGAAATTTCAAGCTGACAACAGCATTTGTCAGGTGGCATCCTTTGGAATTTGGCTGTTTCCTGAACATGGATTCCTTCATATTATTAGCTGTCTAGGAAACAATAGTTCTTTTTAAGACTGACACCTAAATACTTTCTGCAAGACTTACGAGGATAGTAAAGACTTTCTTGAGTGTATCATGGCTTATTTCTCTTCCTCAGTAGGTACAGTGTTTCAAGCATTTCATAAATTTCATTCAAGTCCCATGGAACAACATATATTTCTTTCTTGCAAAATGATTGTAAAATATCCTTATACTCTGAAAAAACTTGGAATACTTTTATACTGATCTGAATTTCAGTGAAAATTTACAATAGAAAAAAAAGAAACGTGCAATAAAATCAAAAGGTAACATTCACATCCAAATAAGAAGCTACCACAAGAATTGCACAGCTTCTATCTCCCACCTAGCATCTACTAAAATGTGCTTAAATGGTTCATTGGTTTGTTGGGATCTATTCAAGTGTGGATTTCATCTGATTCCTTAGGAAGTATGTTATTGTAGCCACTTGCTTATGGCCAAAAATGTCATAGTTTTTGCAGTAATTTTATATTCTACTTATAACAATCTAATTTGTAAACAACACATGCCGAGGTTTTGACAGTGAAATTCTGAAAATACAGAGTACAAATTTTAATTACATGCAGTTCTAATACAGTGAACACTGCAGCATTTCTGTCATCTTTGAAATGGTAGTAAAATGAAAAAAAGTTTTTGAAATATGAGCATGAAGGTAATGAGATCAATAAATGTCAGCTAGAAAAAGTAATCACAACTCTAGAGACTCACTAACCTTTCTACAAATTCCAGAAATAACAGACCAGCTTGGGATGAGGAATTCTTTAACAATGAGAAAGAGATGCAATTATAAGGGGAAAGTGAAGCAAAGACTGCCTAATAATGTCAGAAACTTGGCTTTTTAGGTAAATAAGGAAAAAAAATATTTTTCCTTTTTCTCCTAAGATCCTCATCCTACACCTTCTGATTTCCAGAGGGAACTGAAATATAAGCACATAAGTATATCTAGAAACAAATACAAAATATGACATGAAGTGTAGTAAGAGAGAACAGTTTTGCAGACTGACAGCCTTATCCTTCTCTGAGGGAAATAGAAATGTTAGAATGCTAATTGACCTCCATATAAATTCGAAATACTTAATGTTCCCAAGATTTGGTGGTGAATGGATCCTATATATAATTTATGCAAACCCAGGGCTTAAGACAGAATTAATTCAAGACAAGAAACTGTGTGCTACGTTTTAATGCCCCATGGTAAAATATAAACTCTGTAAGAAAAAATATATTTTATATGCAGAGTGTTGGATTAAGTAATATTTGAAATAGTGATATTAGTATTTTTTTAAAAAAAAAGTGTAAGATTCATTGAATCTGAGGTGGAAAAAAAAAAGGTAATAAAATATTTTTTCATACCTATGCAGATGGCCAATATATTTTTTTAGTATAGCAAATTTTATTTTTATGAAGGACACAAAATTCACCCAGAATTTATGTTTACAATAAACTAATATGGGGAAAATTTACTTTTGAAAGGAGGAGTAGAGGCAACATCGAAATTAGTCCTTTTTTTGATAAAAGTCTTTTTTTTTTTTCCTTAGGATTAAGTAAGCCTTTTCAGGTATATATAACAAAATGGAGGGACAGATGTTGAAATCCAGTCATTGTATCCACTCAGTGTTTGCAGTCAATAATCAAATTATTTGCAAATTGTAACATGGGCATAAAACTAGGTAGAGATATTAGCAGTTTATATTTCATCTTTCAAGTGCTAATCTGAAGCAGTAAATGCAAAGTGAATCTACACAGCATATTATAGTATCACCATCAACTTTTATGACTGATAGTTTTTACTTTTTATTATTCTATATGTTCTGTTGAAATGAACAAAATTGAAAACCTAAGTTCCCACCTTACAAATTCTGCAAGTGTCTGACTTTATGAACATGCATTTTCTACTTGGCTTTGCTAAGACTTACTTTTTTGACCAGATTTGTGCACATACACACATATAATATTTTATACACGTGTGTGTATATATATATATATATATATAACATTTTACAGAACTTAGGATTCTGAAAGGAAGTCGCTCTGCATCTAGTAGATGACCCAATGCTAAGGTTAGTTTCATGTAGTGACACCCTTTTATTTGCAGTGCAGAGCTTAAGAATATTGTGAAAGCTGAGGCAATAAATTCTCAAAATCTGCAAGTTAATTGCAGAAATAAACTAAATTTATCATCTTCTTACATGCTTATGACAAATCTCTAAGTGCGCATGGAGAGATCCTGCTTGAAGATTTCTCATGCTGCAGTGCAGTGATCTTTAAATGATAGCAAATCCTGATCAGACTATCACATTTAATCCCTTTCCTCCGCAGTCTGAAATTGAAAATAATACATCATAAAAAGCCATGGCCATGGCTGACACAGGCAAGAGTCCTATTGCCTGCTAGAGAACTTACAGTCTAATATCAGTTTCTACCACTAATGCCTGAAAACCCTTCATTCCCATTCTAGCTAACCACTTGACTGAAGCATCTGGTGAAACATTTTCCTTTCTGAATTTCACATCACTTCATGCACTGTAAACACTATGACTGTTATTGCTGAGATATTTTGTTGTGTGTTTAGGTGCCGTTCCAGGAACACCAAGTCAGTTCCATTGACCAAGACTCAGCATAGAACTGCTGTGGCCCTCAAAGTGTATGTGGAAGTTGTTGCCATGTTAGAGGGTAGTTATGTGTATGATAACACAGAGCAGCACAAAATCAGCAGCTGAATCTGGTTCAGCACGGAGCTGTTGGGCTTTGGAATTACAGACAGGGTATGTGCTTCTATAATGCTATGCTTTACATCCCACCACACCGAGGCTGGAGTGGATTGCAGGAACTGCCAGGAAGCTATATCCCTAGATATCTAGGGATGGAAATCTCCAGACTATATTTTGAATGAAGTGATTTTCAGCCAAATTATTTTTCCAATAAAAGCTTTGATAAGACATATTCTGCCTCATACAAGATTATTCAGAATAGCCCAAAGTGGGGAAAATAACTGAAACTATATATGCCATGACAGTGACAATTAAACCATTATTACCAGGTAGAAAACTAATTGTGAATTTCTTGCCGAGTTATCTAAAAACCAATTGCAATGAATAAATGACACATTGATATATTAGAGTTAAATCCAATTGCAGGCCACCATGACAAGGGATTGCAGCATGTCTGACAAAAGAAGAGGCAGAGACACCTGCCTCTGATGCTTAAATCTGCCCTGCAAGGCAGAGCACTGCTGAGTAACAGGGTAGAAATGGAGAGGAATTTGTATTTGGCATCTTGTTGGCTTGTCTGCTAAATGCCAAACCTTCTAAAACATACTAAAAACATAGGCGTAGAGAAAAGAAGGTATCTGTTGCACCTAGAGGTGAGACCTTCATCTGATAACCCAGGTTATGTGGCAAACAGGAAGAGCTAAGTGGGGACTAGCCATCTTCCGCGTTTGGGGCCATGCCTGCCATGAGGGATCTTCTACAGTTTGAAGCCAGCTTCCCTTTTCAGATTAACTTCGCTCCATTTACAAATTTGTACTTAAAACTAGAAATAAAGACACATACACTCACATACTCCTAGTTGTCTATGGCAGTGGAAAACTCCTCCTTTGATGTTTTAGTTTTAAGAAAGAGATATCTTTACTACTACAATGGAATTATGCTAATTGAGAGCTTCTGCTGTGACAGGTACTTATAAACCTTTAGACTCCTCAGTGCCTAAATACAGCTATTCATTGATAAATTAACTATCACATTGCAGAACCAGAGCTCCTCCTTGGCTCCTTAGGGGAAGACAAGTTCCTCATGCTGTCCATCTTGAAGAAATTAAGTTTGTGCATGGACAAAGAGGGCTGACCACCCTCCGTTCCATGGACAAAGAGGGTTGACAACCACACAGTGAAGGCAGGGAAATCACAGGAACGCAAACTTTCTGATGGAGCTGGAGCCAAGTTCAAATTGGGACAGATGTGTGTTACCAGATCCTTTCTTCAGAGGTACCTTTCAGCAGATAGTACTAAGGAAGCACTGAAGAAGGATTTCTCAAGTTTACCACAAGATGGAGGTGCTGTAACTCAGAATCCTTCATCCAACTATCAGGAAAATGGTGGGTGTTGTGCAACAGGCATTGTAAAATTTTATGAACGTAGTTAAGAGAGCAATTAAACATAATTTTATGCAAGTATGCCATATTATTTAATTAATTGATTTTAAACAAATTGTATAATGACATAGCGAACTTCTGAGCCAACGTTATTGCAAAATGCAGCAATTGCACATTTGCATTTCAGTATCTGAATGGTACAAATGCTATTCTCAATCTCATACCCACTGGAGGTGAAGATGGCTGATGGTATAAATTCTCCTGGAAGAAAAAGGTATCAGAGTAAGACCTTCTTGAGTATGTTATCTGAAATCAAGCTGATTTTTCTCCCAAACTGACCTTCTGCAATTTGATATTGATCAAAAGCGATGATAAAGGAGATTTATGTCTGTAACAAATGTGGATCTGATTGTCCTCACAGACATGGACACCACTGATTCCATCAGAGGATCCAAGATGGTTTTTGTTGTCTGATGCTGTCATCAGGCTTTAAAACTAATTAAGTTGAGGTTGTATTATAGCACATATCTTACATATACTTGTGATAAATATTTCTGGAACAGAGAGAAGTAAGGCAGCTCTCATTTGGGCTTTCTGCACAAATCCAACATGTGGTGGAGATGTGCTGTTCCTCTGTTCCTCTCCTCCAAAATTTCTGTCCTTTCGATCTGTCAGGATAGCTGCTTCTCCTGTCCTTTTTCATTTATTTAAAACTTCAGAGGGAAAAGGTTAAATATTTTGTTCTGTTATTCTATTTTCCCCTGCCATCTTTAACACACATTATTTTGCTGTTTTAAGAGGAATTGATACACAGGTGAAATTGGTCAGTCAGGTTACATTAAAATAAGACAGAAATTACAACAATCAGAAAGGAAAGCACTACAAATAAATAAAATATTTAAATATTTTTGAATACTTTCACTGAATGTATTTACATTAAACTCCCATTCCCTACTCTTACCACATCCCATGATCTACTAGTTGCCTAGTTCATATGAACACAGTTGTTATGATTCAACTATTGATGTCTATGTCGATGATTTAAGTAGGTTAACTTAGAGTAAAACCTGTGGTCTGATAAAAACTCAGATACATGTCTCTAATATAATGGATATTATATTTCCAATAGCGCCAAAAGCAAAAGAAAGTGAGATGAACTGTATAACAATTGCAAATAGTATCTGAAAGCAGAACAATTATTGTAAGTCTTCCCAAGTGAGGATGAATTAAATTTGAAGATGTTGAAGTAATTCTCTTTGTGTACAAGAAGATGAATCTTGAAGGCCTTTAGAAAACAAGCATAGGTAATAGACTGAAATCATATTTGAGATATAATTATAGAGATGCCATAGGATCCACATTATCTTTCACTTTCAGTTCATTCTTAGAAATATGATGTAAATTGCCACAGATTTATAGCAGAAAAAAAAAGTAGTAGTTAGGAAAGTAAAAACATACTGGAGATTTCAGGAGTAATACATCCAGTATTCATGATGACAGGCTGTTGCTGAGCAAGGTTGAAACAGCACAGACTATACACATGTGGGGTTTAGGTTCCTCTCTGATCCCTAAAAATACCAGAAGAGGTACTCAATCACCAAGAAAGATTAATTTTGAATGAATTTGCAGATGAAACAGTATAGTATATATTTCTCTGAACAAAACATTTCACATCAAAATGTGTTCTGATTTATGGCAAAATATTTAGTTGAATAAATTTTCTGAAATCTACAAATATTTGGAAAATAATCTCATGAGCTTTAATCTGTATCTATTAATGCAAAAAATCCTAAAGGCTAGCAAATTACAACCTATCTAGAAAAGTTTGCATCCAAGTGTTTCCAGTCTCTCTAGCTTTAAAATTACAAACCATAAGCATTCTAGGCTATATAATTACCTAATTAAAAAAGGACATTTTTCATCCTAGCAGAATTTTACATACCACATTTTTAATGATGCTTTTTTTCCCCAGAAAGTAATTGCCAGCAATCTTTTTATGTGGTTTAGAAGAAAGCAAGAAACAGAAAACTGCTTTTTAATACAAAATACAGATGTTAGTTATCGTTCCTTCTCATGGAATTGATGGCAAACATCGGGCAAAGCAAGTGGGTTTTTACTAGCCAAGGGGCATATGCTTTGTGTCAGATGAAATCTGTTCTTCAAATGCTGAACAGGGCTGCCTGTTCCCCAAAAGTTTCCCCTAAGCTTTTCTGGTTTCACATAGAGCCCCATCACCAGTGGACTGCTGACCAGTATCGTGGGAGTTCCTTGCTCATGTAGCTCAGGAAGATGAAGATTTCTGAAACTATAACAGCTAATTCAATACTGGGATCATCATAAAAAGATCCAGCTGACCTAGCAGCAAGTACAGCAGTTTGTTTTGTTTTGTTTTGTTTTGATTTTTTGCCAGTGTCTCTGGCAGTATTGTGGCATGAAAAAGTTAATCCAATACTTGTTCAGCAATGAGGCGGTCTAAGATAATATATGTGGCCACTTATGGTGACCACAGTTACATTGATAATGTATAGTTGCTTGGATAGTTTCAAATTGTATGACCATATGCGTGGATTACAGGTGAATGGATGAAAAGAAGCCTACTTTAGGTTTGATTATTCCCATTAAATAGATGCTGTGCATTTTTTACATGAATCTCATGTACTTTAAGCTGAGAGCTATATTACTTACATTCTGCTGATGAATTTTAAATATTATACAATTAGCAGAAAACAAGCACTTCAGATTTATTTATAACCTACCCAATGCAAATGTGAATGTTCCCCATGCCACATAAATATGCAATCACTTTCTTGATACTTGCCTGGCTCTCTGCATCAGCAATTTCTCATGGCACTGAGTTACACAAGTGCATCTCCTCCCTCCAAAAAAGCCACACAACCTCTCCTCTGCAATCAAAAAACCTCAATTGTTGTGTAAACTGCAGCCTCTGGTAACCAGAGGTGAAAGTCAAACACCATAAGCTAAGTTTTTAATGACTTTTTTAAAATCCTAAAATCTTTTCTCATATTTATGCAGTTCTAAAGTTCTCCCAGACTTCAATCTAAAGGAGCTTGAGGAAAATTGAAGCAAAATGAGACAATGTTGATCCAGTTTCAGGAAAGTGAACATGAAGAAGCAACTCAGAACTGCAGCTTATGAATAGATTGATTTTTGATGTGATGCTTAAACATTAATTGAGTGATAACCAGAAATTTCTATTTCTTTTGAGGACATTATACCCTTTTAACCTTGACTTTTGTCCAGACAAAACTTTTTTTTTCTTGAAAGAGTAAAAATGAAATGGATTGACTTTTTCTTTAAAAAAAGAATTTGACTTTTGGCTGAAAATATCTGTGATGTTCAACACAAATGTTTGGACTCTGTTGTCCAACTGAAGGTATTTCACCCAGCTGTAATCCAAAATTGAAGTATAGATCCTACAGCTCTCTTGTACTGTTTTCTTTTGTTATTATTGATATACATTTGTATAAGTTGACACACAGTTTACAACATCTCATCACTGAAATTTTTAGCAGTTTTTAAAGGTCAAGAGATTTATGCTTTCATTTGTAAGTAGTTTCAAAGGTTTTTTTGCTTTACCACAATTCTCTAAGACCAGGATTCAGACATCCAGAAATAATCCTCTTATTCTGAGCCATCACTAAAATGGATATGACTCACCACTCACTAAAAGTTATGATTTACTCACTAAGAAGTATGTGACATCCTTTTTAATTTTCACTTAACTGGGATAACAAAGAGCTGGTACTTTGGGCTACATTGTGCTTCAGTTATATGAGAGAAATATCGCTTAGAATTAACATGGGCATGGAGTCGATACAAGAACAGCATTTGGCCCAATTTCTCAGACAAATCCATTCATTCCTATGACTTGAGTAGCAGTAGCAGATATGTGAATTTGGAAGGTAATCCAGGAAGGATTTAATTCAGTTCTCTGAAAGTTTGTTACTTGGAGTTCTGCATCTGAATAACCAGATGATGTGGGAAGATGAGACACACAGAGCACTGGGTGAAACAGGAAAAACACAGAGCATTTTAAAGACCTTTATATTGTAGAATTATAGCTGCTAGTAGCTAGAAAAGTGTAGTGCAGGCCTCCCCATGGACACTGCATAACTGCTTTGAGAAAATGCACGCATAATCCAATAAAAAGTGCCAAGGACCTCTACTGCTAACCTATTGCAAATGAACAAATCCCAAGGCACTCTTTCAAGACCATTTGTTGCAGACTTTACTGTAACTGGAATTTGTGCATCTCCTTTGACAAAATAGGAAAATAAAAGCTAAATTCCATTCCAGGAACACTGTATAATTGTTTTTAAAGCTTATGTAATTTTAGAATTAGTTGAACCAGTATTTTATCACCAAAACCAAATTTGTATAACTATAGTTTTGCTTTGGCACATATGCTGAACCTTAATGTTATAATATTTACTACCAGGATTACCAAAGCCCTTGCCAAGAGCAAGATGCCATTGTGCAAGGCAACACAACTGCTTAATTGCCAGGACTAGATTTCTGCTTTACTCAAATTGACAGTAAAACATTATCATGCGGTGGATATGGATCTATTTACACTTTATAATGAGCTTTTAAAATTAAGTGGTTGTTCAGAGTATGCAGAAGTATTTTGAGGATTTAATATATGGTGCACGAATAAATGTGAGATTTTTTTTCTGAAATGAAACCAGTTGTGTTGCAAAAATAGTACTCCATTATTGAATTATGAGACACTATCTTTATTTAAATTGAGGAATATCCTCAGGAAGACTTCTGCCTGTAGAAGATCATGTGCAATATTAGTATCTTAGCTGCTGCAGCAAATATTTTAACCCTGTAAATGTTGTAGAACTTATTTTGTTTTTGTTTTTTTTCACAATAGATCATTTGAGCTTCTCCGTATACTCAGCCAGTCATTGGAAAGGAAACATTTTTGTATACTGAAGAACTAGAAGTCTCAAAGCTAACCAAATAACTCTTTTGCTTGTTTTCTTCAATTCTGTCAGATACAAAATATGAATATAAATATTAATGAGATTAAGGTGGCTTTTGTATGCATTATGCAAACCTGGAAAATCAAGGGCAGAAACATTATGTGTGAGTCCTCCTGCACAGAAAAGGAATGACATTAAAGAGAGAAGCTCTAGAATGAAGAAATAAATTTAGCAGGGGAATACTCTACACTGAAAAAGGACTGAATTTTCTACCGAAAACTGTGTTAGATTTGACCAGATCAAAGCCCTGATGAATAGTCCCGAAGCATTATGTCAGTTGTTGGCATCTTTTCTTAGCAACTTGCAGCTGACTAGATAAGACTTTATAGTAAATGTAGTGAACTGTAATTTCCCAATAGTGCCACATAGAAAGTTCAGGTAATGCTGAGTTCTCAACAGGACTGTGCCCCACATAAGGGGCACCGTGGCTGCTGCTGCATCTCTTGCACCCCCTTGTCATGTTCCATATCCTTAAAATAAGGTGGAAAGAAAATATATATGTCACCAGTTTGAGTTCCCTACTCTGCCACGTACATGCAGACCTTGTGGGCTTCCAAGGCTGCTAGGGAGGTTGTCCAGCCAGAGTGGCTCATCACTGATGGAAGCTGCACATTTGCAGAGGCAGAGCTGTTGGTGGAGACTCTGTTGCATATAGACACATATATCCACATGTCAGTATGTGGAACAAACCTCTTCAAACCAGGAAATTCTGGCTTATTCTGAGATTCTGGCTTAGCTGTGTGATTCTACATCCTGGAGACTAAAGAGGGCTCCAGCTATTAAAAGCTCCAGATAAAACCATGGCAGCTGGCGGCTGTCTGAGGCTGGCTCACTCACAGATTTCCTGGCATCCACATAGCAATGCACACTACTGATGCTTCAGGTAAATTTATTTGAGGAAAATATATTATTCCACTTACAAATTCATGCAGTTAGGTTTGGCCTTAATAAGGCTACTTGAATGTGAGAGCAGAACTCTGTAAATGGCAATTCTACCTTAAAATACATCTCCATAAAAGACAGGAACTGGGAATAGCATTTTGCTGAGAATAACAGTCCAAAAACTGTTTATTTGTGAAGAATTTGGAGCAAAATTCATTGCTGAGCACTTGACTTGGACAACAGACTTTTTGCTTCTACCTCAGAAGGACTTTTTCTGCGTTCTTGTAAATATATATTTAATAACAGCATCTGTCACATTAAGAAATATTTTTACATATTTACAGTATTTTTATGCCATTGGAGTTTGAATGCAATAATGTCTGATTGCATTTTACTGTACCATATTAAAAAAGGCTAATTTCTTCATCCTTAACCAGTATACTTTATATCAACAAAAATATTACCAGCTCTTTTAATGATTCATCCCTTTCTGCAATTTTGTGCCTAGGAGTCTATGGGAGGGGATCATTCTGCAATAAATGTCAAAAAGCATGTTTTAGCTAAATAGCTCAACATACTGTACTGACAGAATTTAGTTAGGGATAATTTATGCCCTTCAGTGGCCGAAGCAATCTATGGGCTCTCTTAAATTGCTTTTGTCTCTAAATAAACTTAGTTGGCTCCAGAGCATGAAGAGAAGTTTAAAGCAGTATTTCATAAATCTGTCACTAAAGATTAATCTTTAATTTAGAAATGCTGCTACCAGCTCTATATGTTTACTTTGCAAAGCTTTGAAAATTCAAGCATCTCTCATGCCTCTAAGCAAAGCTGCTCACAACCTGACAGAAAAAGAACAAGTCCTGAAATTGTCAGTGCGGCTTCTGTAAATCTCCACTCATTGATATTTTTCTGTACAGCTGAACTAAGCAACCCGCAAGGGATGAACACAGAAAAGGGAAAATAGACTCCCTCTCTTCCCTTTCCCAAGGCTAGTTGGGAGCATGAAACTTTCCTGTGTTCCTTACTTCTAGACAGAAGCTAAATCTGGACCACCCTATTTTCAAATAATCTAAACCTAGCATTTCTTATTCACTCATTAAACTAATACATAGTTTTATATAGAATCTCCCATCCTCTGATTGCTGCCATAGCCTTTCCCTATCTTTCCCTCATCATCAAGAACATTGGTCTCTCAAGATGTTTTTCCTGCCTCCCTTTAGCTTCATTTAGGAAATGAAATTTCCCTGTGCTACCCTTCCTCCGAGCTCAGGAGTTAAAGGTTCCTTTCTGATGCCTGCGTGAATTACACTACCTTGTTTGTATTTCCTACAGATGAGATGTGAGATACATTGTGCAGATGTTGGCTGCTAAGAAGATCTCGTTCTGTTCAGTGAAGGCGGAAAAAAAGAAGGTGACTAATTTCAGTTTATGGTTGACACAAAGAATTAAAAAAAAAAGGAAGGAAATGATTCTGAATGGAAGCAAGAATGCTCCTGTCTAGACATTTTAATAAACCAAAGGGTAAGTTGACATGGAGATTTAAGCAGTGTTTACAAACCTAGCAATGAAAGCAAGCTTCCTACTTCAATGGTAGTGAATCTTCTCTAGCACGTAAAAGCCTGCTGCCTACAGAAAATCAGTTTGATCCTTCCATATTCCATCACTGAAACAAGCCTTAGCCATTGCTCTATATGATATTCCAGGTTTGATGTCTTTCAATTTCTTGGTTGCATTTAAATGATATAGTTAAATATTGTTTTAGTCAAAGGAGAGAAAAAGAATAGAATAATTCCTTCAGCATTTACCGGCTGCATGAATGGAGAAAAGGCTGGATCTACACAGAGGTGATGAACACCAAGACTTCTTTTGTTTTCTGAAAGGCTCTTAAATCTACTTATGAATCTAAATGTAAATGTCCAAATGAATATTTTCAATATTTACTAAATTTTCTCTTTACTGTCTTTCCATAA
>JAUBOD010000469.1:1724860-1742867 GCA_032353885.1 Nothura maculosa | reverse complement strand
CTAAACACAAATGGAAAGTGCGGACAAATATCAACCAAGTGACTGCAGTCAATGAAATTATTAACTGCTCAAAAGACGTTTCTGTTTTCATAACTATTTTTTTGCTCATGTAGAAGTGCAATTATAAACCTGAAATGTCTTTCTGTCTATTTATCTGGCTCTGATAGCTTAATTGCTTGAAATGTGTGCTTTATTTCCTTTTTCTAAGGGTTGTGTTAACATATCAAGGAGTTCTCTTAACTAACTATAAAATAATAACTAAAATAACTCAGAAGTACAAATATCTTCAAATAAAAAATGTAATATGAATGTAAGCCTTGACTCAGAAAACCAGTCAAGAACCTTATTGATATTTGGATAAACAACCCATTAAGGAGCAAACTTTTACCTTTTATATCTAGAAACAGCTTGTGC
The DNA here is from genome assembly GCA_032353885.1 of Nothura maculosa. Classification (NCBI taxonomy): domain Eukaryota; kingdom Metazoa; phylum Chordata; class Aves; order Tinamiformes; family Tinamidae; genus Nothura; species Nothura maculosa. The sequence goes on along the minus strand of JAUBOD010000469.1, from coordinate 1,742,453 downwards.
AGTTCTTACTTATTTCTTGTGAGTTTTGATCTTTGCATATAGTAAGAGAAAGGGAAAATGAGATGTATGCTGGCAGCAGACAGACTGATACAAAGAAAGAGGAATTGTGAGGGCCACAGAGCACTGCAGCAGGCTGCCCAGAGAGGTTGTGGAGTCTTCTTCTCTGGAGCTACTCAAAACCTACCTGGATGTGACTCTTCTTGTGAAGAGCAGTTTGGGCTAGATGATCTCCAAAGGAACCTTCCAACCTCAACAGTTCTGTGGTTCTATGAGTAGTGGAGTGCAAAAGGCAAAATGCTGGGGAAAGTAAAATAAAAAGGGAAATGGACATATGAGGAAAAAGTTGCTACGATACTTTGGCCTCATAGAAATATGGAAATATGAGGCCAAAGTCTGATATGCTGCCATTGTAAAATAAAGAAAAAAATCCCCTGAGATAATTAGTGGTATGTATTAGGTAAAGGAAGTAGGACCAACTGTAGAGCACGACATGATAAATGTACATGTGATGACAAACTGAAAATAAGGCTAGCTGTATTAGCCTTCCCTGTTGCTCCATGCCATCCTTTTATCTCTTCCTTTTCCAATGGAAGATGAAGGATGAAGTACAGAACACATGTCTGCATGCATTTATGCATTTACTTCTGCAGCCAGACAGAGCAAAGGTGACTCGGAAAGGTCTTTTACATCTTTATGTCGCATGTTATACCCAACACTTGCATAAGCACTGTTGCATTGCAAGCTTCTTTTTAATTAAAACGTTTCTCTTGATGAGGGAACAAAAGGTTTGACTTCTGAAGACAACGCTAGAATGAAGGATCTGTAGATGTTTGTTCAACAGCAGTGTAGTAACAAGAAGTGTAACTGATAACAGCTTGCTAGATTTTCACCGAATCTTAGTCAAAAGCTAATTGCTTTATGGAAAGAAAAAAAAAAGTGAAAAATGCTGTAAAGTAGTTGTAGGTGTTCCCACCACTGTTGATTAAGACAGAACATGAACTCCTGACAGATTTGTTGTGTGTCTGCATTGCTCTTGGCCATGTGAAGAACTCCCAGAAGAGCTCTACACTTTCTAAGTGCAAATTCTGAAAACCAGATCTCTAACCAAATGATTTTAGCAGGTTTAGCTAACCCATCCCTAGAACTGCAGCAGTTCAGGGAATGGAGTGTTTGCTATTTGTAGAAAAGTTGGATTTTCATATCACTTCTTCCTTCTGTATCCTCTCAGAGATTTCCATGTCAAACATATTACATGCACTATCTTTAAAAAATACAATTGAAATTAACTTTGGTTCATCCAACAACTCACTAAATGACGTGGATGTATGAATATATGATGAAATATAACCCAAAAGCTTGCCTAAAACTTTCAAGCAATTTATATTTCTAGAATATGAGTTTTAAGATCTATAGCTCTCTTTACCTCATCAATATTATGGATTTTAATTACATATATGAACACTTAGAAAAACATGCCACATGCTACTGATACCTGCCTAAAGCATTTGCTAAGCAGCACTCACTCTCTAAATCAATAGGACTGATTGTTCCATATTAACCTAGGGCAGCATCCTACTTCTGTACTTCAGCAAGAGACAACACAAGCTATCAGATGAGCCATTTATCATTCGCGGCAGAATAAATTATTAGGCTTAAGGAACAGGCAAGTGCTGGTCAACTAATTGTTTCAGAAAAGAAAATACCCAAAATGCAGACACCACAAAATATATTTTTAATTAAAATGCACTAGTAGTGTCTTTAATTGCTTTCAATTCCCTTGTGTTCTTCTGTTCTGTCTTTTGTACTGTGTGAACAGATGACACATTAAACAAATTTTTTGGAAAGAACATCAATAGTGATATGGAATCACACATCAAAACCTTCCTCTTCTTTCTCAAAACAACGCATAAAAAGTCAACTGGTATGGAAATCCATTACATAAGCAAAAAAAAACAGACATCTGCATATCCTGATCTCATTTGTGCTGTGTCCTGTCAAACTGCTCTTTGTTTCTTCCCAATATCATTTTCAACAGGGACTAATTTCTATGCTGGAGGGCTCTTCATTTAGGAGCTTGATGCTTTCTTTTTTCAGCTTCTGACATAATCACAACTCTATAAAGGGGATTTCCAAATTAGTTTTTAAATTCTGTCCCATTGGGAAACCTGAAAAAGTGTTTCCTATTCCTCATACAACAAGGTTGAAATACATTCGCTTTGGGTCACTGGTTGCTCTGAGCTGTGCAAATGTTTTTGGACATAGTGTCTGAGATACTAGCAGCAGTTTGACTATTACTTGCCAAATTGTCTTGAACAGGCCCTAAAAAATCTCTTGGTTCAGAGATAAATACCATATTCTTTGTTATTGGCTTCTTTCTAATGCCTAACCACACGACTAAGATTATTATTTTTATGTGGCTCATCTGTCTGCTAAGATGATCATCCTCTTACATAAGTGAAAGTCTTAAATGGCACAGAGTCTTACTGAAAATAATGGATTGTTTTTACTGAGGTGTGTTCTTGATCCAGAATTATTTGCATGCTAAAGCATGACAAAGTATTAACAGGCATATTTTGGTCCACATCTTTCATCAGTTACGAAAAAATGTGCACACCCTGTAAAATTATTTTCTGAATTGGATTTTCTGTTTAATAGAGCATAGTCTACAAAATACAAGGCAAAATACAAGTACAGTATCTTGTCACATAGCATGGACTATATATATATAATGATCATGGTTCATTAGACCATCTGATATTATCTCTTTTTTTATCTTAATTTATATCATTTGCCTGAACTCTTTGCAGTAATAGTCTGGGGTCTGAGTCAAGCAATGTTGAAAGAATAATACAGGATTGAGACTCGAATGGTGTTAAAGTAGTATTGTCATGATGTGCACACTTTTGACATAAAACATGTACCAACATCTCAGGTAAACAATTGCCCAGTTAACATCATTGCTAGAAGATAGGTGTTTTCCCTTTTATATACAAGTGAAGTTTAAGTTTACAAGTTGGAGGCACAGAGAGGTTGAGTGATGATCTGGGGAATATGTGACCTGACCACAAGTCAGTGGCAAAGCTGTGTGTGGCACTAGATCTCAAATGGCCATCATCAGCCAACTGAGTACACCATCAGAGAAAACAACCAGCAGGATTATACTTTGTCATGGCTAAGATTAGAGCAACTTAACAAACTTCATTCTTCTGAAAGCAGATAATACAGCTAAAATCTTTTTAATTTAGACTGCTTAAATAATTACTTCCATGTGTTTTGCATGTAACAATAGATATAATTTCTCCAAGTTCCAATGAGAACTTTGTCAGTTTAATTTAACAATATTTTGTGCTAGGCATGTATGATTTAATCACCTTGTCAGCTTTTGGGGGGAAGTCAGATGAAGCATGAAAATGACATTTAATTTTTGATAGGGATCAAAGAGGAGAAAACCATCAGGGATACTGTCAGGTTGTATTTTAAGGCATTATTTATTGCATATTACCAGAAATGGCTACTATAATACAAGCTACAAACTACTACATTTATTACAAGATTTTGGCAAAGATAAGCATTATATTAAGTAAATATTAATTATTTAAATATGCTTTAATAAAGATAGGAATAGCCATCTTTAGACTTGTAAATTGTAATTGAGAACAATCTATCTTAAATATAAAATGTTATAATAATAATTGATTATTTTAAATGAGACAGGACTTGACTTTATTGGTGTATATATATGCATATCTATATGTATCTATACATAACATACACATATGTATCTATATGAATAGAACTGTAGAATTTAAAATGAGAAATCTGTTCTCCTGAACAGTCCAGACCCTCGAAATGGTAATGACACTATAGAACTTTTTCCAGATTCCTTAGAATGTTCCCTTAGTAATAAAAATGGAGAAATAAGGTTGTTTATTCTGAAAGCATTTGATAAAGGTAGTCTGTGACAGATGCCCAGAACTGTTTGGTCTTAATCTGGTCTTTTTCATCATTAGAAAGCCTCACATCATAATCTGTATCCACAGCCAAATAAAACTTCTCAGAAGTTTAGTGCATTTCTAGTCAGGGATTCCAAAACAGTTTACAAAAAAATTACACAATCATCAGGCAGTTTGGTTCCAGCCTGTGATCCAGACATTAATGATAGATAGTTATGGCCCTGAATGAAATAAAGTAATTCAAAACAGAAATATATATATAATTATTTATTTTTATACTGGGTGGCATTGAAAGAAATTACTATTTCTTGGCAAAGCTGAAGTGCTGCATTAAAGGTGGAAAAATCCATCAGTAGATACAGTAATTTTTATTATAAATGAAAGTAGCTATTATAAGTTTTATATGTGGTGGTTTCTTTATAAGTATCTTCAAAAGGATTGGAACTCCTTGATTTTGGGGGGAATGACGATGAGATTTTTGAAAATATACTACTCATTTTTAGCTTAGACAGAACAGATTACAGAATAACAAATTATTCCAAGGTGTATTCCAAGTTTCATATAGTCTCATAGACTGAGTTGTTCAATGCTAAAACAATAGATTTAAGAATGCAATAAAATTGATTGATAGCTCAGAATTAAAGTTGTAAGGATTATCAGATAACACAGCTTTTATAGAAATAGTGTTCCTTTATTTTAATAAGAATCATTGGGGCATAGGGGAATTGATGATGAACAAAATCTTAGTCCTGTAAATGCAACCATAAGCAACAGCAGGCAATGATAAAAGCTCATGGATCAAATCATCAAACCTGAACTTTGCTCACTTATGTAAATCAAATTTGTCTTGCATATACATTTGTTCAGAGTTCCTTTTTAAACATCTTTATTCATTCCCCACCCTATTTCTATCGCCCATCTGCTCCCTCCCAGACCTCTTTAAAAATTGAGAACTTCTATTCCACTTGGACTGAAGCTATAATTTTTCATGAAGCTGTTAATTCCTGATGGGAGTTAAATTCATATTTAAATGCAATACTTAGCCACATTATTTTTATTTATAATTAATTATTTATCAGTAATTTGAAATGAACACAAACAGCTATCTATCTTACTTCCTTGTGTTCCTGAAATGAGAGTGGAAACAAACAGCAGAAAAAGCTTAAATCAGAAACTTGGAGATGTACATGTATGTCAGCAATAATCAATTATTTATATTCCACTTAAATCCCTAACCATTCTTTCAACCTGCAAGTATGGGCTGATGATTAGAACAACTCACTGCAGCAGGATGGCAACAGTTCAGACGCTCTCAACTTCCCAGTTTGTTACTGGGTCTCTCGCACCAGAGGAAATCACTCAGCATTTTCCCGTGGGGGAATCATCACAGTTATTTGAGGAAAGCTGCTCCAACATTCACTGACTAGTTCTTCACTTCCACAGCTTTGGATTTTTAGAAAAAAATTGCATAATCAACCCAAAAGAGTCCTGAATTTCCTTTTTTTTTAAAAAAAAAGTGTTAAATTTGATCCATCCACTTGTTCTGAGTGCAGATCAATCCAAGTCAGCTAAGAGTGGGAGAAGAGTATCTGTGAACACTGCTTTTAATAATATGTTCTTTAAAAAAAAAAGTCCCCATAATGACCATCCAAACTAATAAATTACTAGACTGAATTTGCAAGGACTTCGTAAAGGCAGTTGCAGCTTCTGGTGTCTATTGCTTGCACAAATTTGCAAAATGAACATGGTTTTAACTCCACCATGTGGCCTCACACTGACACGTACACATCATCAGGAGATTAAAACCCCATGAATCACCGCACAAACTTCTCTCATTTAAGCCAAGGGAAACAATTCATAGTAATAGCTGGCTGTCATTCTGTACATGAACCAGAACTGTAGGGGCTGAGTATTTTATTAATGGCAAAGATAGCAAACATTTTTGCTGAAGATAACAGAATAGTAACTGAACATTTCTGCCTCCATTCCAGGCTATGAAAAAAAATACTGCAATAGGATTGTTTCTTTTGATCAAATCTTTCCAGTTTTGATCTTCTTCATATTATATTATAGCTTTTTTCTTCCCTGGGTATCAGCTCAATAATATAATGATTCTCCCTGTGCTATGTAAAATTATCCCTCAGGTCAAATATGATGTCAAAGAAACCAACAAGAAATAAGAACCAGTTCATCCCCAAATCATCATCCTTTAGCTTCATTGGGAGATAGAGATCAACATCTACAAACAGGGGCAAAAGAAGAGAAGGGGTGCTGGACAAAGCAGCGGGGGCTGCATTCATGCCAGGAAAGCAGTCTCATCAGGACCCCATCTCAAATGCCTGTGCATAAATTTACACAGCATGGAAAACAAACATGAGGAGTTAGTAGTTGTCATGCAGATGCAGAGCAGTGAGATGGCTGCAGACATTCCACTGTGTCTCTTTCTATATCACACACCTGGGGTCCTCTTCAGAAAGGGCAGGCAGGGAAGATGAGTCAGGTAAATGCATGTGGTACAAAGCAGTAGCTCAAATGCTGAAATGAAAAACTGCTATGGGACAAAAGTGACATGACTGTCCATAGCCAGTGGGCTCTGCTACAGAGAGGAGGCCCACAAAGTGGGCATCTGCTACAGATTGCCAAGTGAAGAGGCAGAAGTGGACAAAGCCCATTTTAAACAACTCCAAGTTCTTCAAATGGAAACCTGAATTTCAATGGAAATTTTTATCCACACTAATATCAAGTTAGAATGGCAATTTAAAAAGCCTCAGGGTCTTGGAACAGTGCAATTTTCTGCGCTTGCTGCTGAATAGGTTGGCAAAAGGAGTCACTCAGCTTCATGTGCTACTCAAAACAAAGAACTGGTTGGGATGATCATCCATGAGATAGTGGAATGGTCTTGAGTGGAGGATGCTGACAGTAGTGAAAAGGCAAGTGAAAACCTTGGAGTTTGAATGAGTAGACTTTGACTTGTTTAGGGGAAGGATAGGCAGGATCATGTCAGAGGCTGCCCCAAAGGACAAAAAAAAAATTCTGGAAGATTTGGTTAACATTGAAATAGTACCTGCTCAAAGCATGAAAGCATCCATCCCAAAACGCAGGAAATAAAGTAGACAGGACAGGAGGCCAGCTTGGCTAAGTTAGAAACTTCCGAATGAGCCCAAGCACGAAGAACTGCATGGAGTGTAGAAACAGAAACAGATAGCAAGGAGGGATATAGTGACCGTGCCTCAGCATGCAGGGATGGACACAGAGCCAAACCTCAGCTGAAATGGCAAGGGAGATAAAGGGCTGCAAGAAGGACTTCTATAGCTATGTTAGCAAGACTAAGGAAAACATTAGTACTGCTGAATGAGTTGGAGGAAATAACCATGAATGACACACAGAAAAGGCTGCAACAGTCAAAACTTTCTCTATTTAGATCTTCTTCTGGCAAGATTTGTTCCTTTAGGAAGGGTCCTTTGACAAACTGCAGCATTTCTACAACATCCATCCAGGATTAATCATAAACCCCAGGACATGTCCTCCTCTCTGAGCAAACTAGATTGGGCAAGACATTTATCTCTCAAGGGAAATATCAGCTTTAGATAACATCATATTGCAAAAAGCTGTGAAACTTTTAAGCTAACTATGAAAATCAAACAAGGAAGAGTAGCCTCAGTTGCAATTTACTTTGATAATATTTACATATGTATTACAGAACTTGCAATGCCAATTCACAATGGTTGTGAAAGAGAATGGCCTGGGTCTATATAAAGACTTCTACAATGAATTGACCTTTCCTAATCAGCTTTTTTTTCTTTTTTTTCTTTTTTATTTCTTGTTTCTTCTTTTTTTTCTTTTTTTTACATTTTTCTTTTTTTTAAAGGAAATAAACCAATCCTAAGATACAAAAAGAGAATATATAAAACAGTTATTCCTATAAGTTGTAATGAAGAGTTTTAACAAACGTTGTAATTTTATATGGACAGTTGGAGTAACTATGAAAATCAAGTTATACTTGGATCAGCTGAGCACACCAGTGGAAAGAAAGTGAAAGCAAATTCACAAAGATAGCAACACTTGGTATCTTATTTCTATTTAGCTATTCGCAGAAAATATATCATCATTGCTTCCAGAAAAGGTCACATGATATCAGAGATCCCAAACTGTAAGGCTATTCTCCCTCTGCTTTAGTTTTAATTTAGCCAATTATACTAAAACTGCCTCAACATTTAGATCTTGGGCTGTTTTCCAGATTGTTGCTCAGAGCTCTTTTTTTGCCTGGTTAATTGGAACTCAATCCAGAGTGGGAGGAAGGAGAGGAGACCAGCGATGCCCTCCAGGACAACTAGCAACACCAGCTGTCACACAAGCTGCTGGCTCTTGGCTCTCCAAGTGCTCACTCAGAAGGAGAGCACTTTGTTTTCCTCCACTGCTCTTGTCAATAGGGCACTGAGATCAATTAGTTTTCTTCCCTACCATGACAAACCTTCAGCCTGTGCTGCCACCTGCTCCAGGCCCCCAAAACTTACCCCGCTCACAGTTTAGCAGGGGAATTTTCAGTTTTGCTGTCACTCCACATTAGATAGAAGGTCTTGATTGTTAGAACCTTCATGGAAGGGCAAGGCTACACATGGAAACACCAGATGCGAGGCTTTGGCATTCCTGAAGTCAAATGCTCTAAAGTTGGCTTAATACTCCATTTCAAGTCTATTTGTAACCAACACTGTTACACATTCAGGAGCCCAAGGCACTCTGCGGACTGGGCCCTGTCACCATTACAAGTCCCGCAGCTTGTACAACGGGAAGCTCACAGAGCATTTGGCACATTTAATCTTCTAAGGAACCTGGCCAATAAGAGAAAACAGAACCCTCCATGGCAGCTCTGAGAGCAATGTTTGAGGATGTTTCAATTAACACTTAGGTCAGTTCAGCAAGGTGTTAATTTGAGCCTAAACCACTTCAAATCAAATATTTTATTTCATTTTTTTTTTCCACCAGAAATAGAAAGGCCCTCTTTTAGTGTCAACAATTTCCCCGAGGAAGATTTTGACTGTGCTTCAATTACATTTTCCATTAGAAAGCCATTTCTCCAGAGAATTTCCTGGCTAAAAAGCCATGATAAAGGGACAAAGCCACTTAGCAACTCTGACTCTATATGCTGCAGCGGTTCTTCGTCCTGTCTTTTCTGCTTTGCACAACATTGTGTTGCATGTTAATTTATACAGCTGCTCCTCATGAGGGCTTGCAGCAAACCGCTCCTGACTCAAGTCTTGTCTCACTTAAAAGGCATGTGCTAGGAAAATGGTCAAGCCTTGCTAATGAGGTTTTAACATACCTCTTTCTTCTTTCTTGATCCTGCTCTTTAGTCCTTCCCCTCTCCCTCACTGGCAGCGCACAGTTTAATAATGTCACACAGAGACTGTTCAAGCATCTTTTCCCTGATTCTCTTTATTCATAGCATTAAAGATCTGGGTACAATATAAAATATTCACCCTTTACCCTAGAGACAAAGGTACAAACAAGATGACAGACCTTTTCCTTCAGCAAAAATTGAAAGTAGCACTAGCCAACCTACCTGAGTCCACGGAAAGAACATTGGAATTGATGTACCTCAAGGAGCCTTGGGATACAGCCCCCTGTGTTGGGAGCCAAGGGAAGCACAAGCTCACTTTTCAGTCAGGAGGTGAGAGAAACAGGGGCCTCATAACTCTAATGCAGCTTGATATGAGGTTGGCAGTGCCACCAAATGCCAAGGCTAGTCTCGCAATCCCTGATTCCCTTTTTTTACCTGGCAGTTACCAACACAGTGTGGCCCATATTTACTCACATTGTGGCCCCAACATAGGCTATACCCTTGAATATCTTACAGACATATTGTCAGCTCAAGAGGGTATCCACTGCTGACTTAGGAAATTTAGAAGACAGTTTTTCCAATTTCCTGCCATTTTCCTTTAATGTGTGGGTAAAGGGGATAGTGAGGCTTCTGGCAACCACAAGTTTTTTGGGTTTGTTTTGTTTGTTTTCCAAAAATAAAAACACTGGATGTAGATCTCTACCATCTACAGGACTATATTCTCTATGCATTGGATCTGGGAATGATTTAGTATAACATATAGCTTCAAATGGACCAAAACAGGCAGGCAACATTTTCCTACATAAATAATGTTTTGGGTTTTTTTTTTGGTGTTGGTCTCACTGATGTTTCCACAGGACATTGATTATTCTTTTACAATACTCAGTTATTAAAGTGCTTGGCAAACAACACTTCTCCTTTCCAAAATCATATATTAGCTGATATAAAAATATTTTGTTTTTCTATTGTATGTTTGTTTGACTTTTTTTTGTTTTAAGGGTCTGTATTTCTTAGTCAATAAAGAGCATAGATCAATGGAGTCTATATCTCTGCAGCTCTGCAGAAGACAACATCCAACACACTAGTGCAGAAGAATGAAACAGCAGCTAACAATTTTAACGGCATCATTTCTGAAGATAAATAAATAAACAAAACATGATGAGCCTAGTCTTATTATCTACTTTTCTATTGACTTATAGAGAGCCTCATATGATAGTAATAACACATTCACTGTTTCATAGACCCCTCCCAAATGTCTAAACATCTCAACCTGCCAATCAAACCCACAACCTTCTCTTCACAACAGTTACTTCAGTGGAGTTGGTAATAATATAGGCAGCATAATGCTGTGCAGAACCAGTACAAGTAAGTGTATTGAACATGAATTCCTTAAATTCAAAGCTATAAATTCTTTTCTGAACTCAATTACAGCTCCTTTCAAGTGCAGGAGGAGTCTCGTCAGGTTAGTCAAGGGCAGCATTTCAATCAGTAGAAGATGGCTGAAGAATTATTTGCATTTGTTTTTCACAAAACTGAAATTGCCGTGCTCATCTGGCAAAAAGCTATGTCAATCCTCCAACTTCAGCCTGTCAATTCCTAGAAACTGTAGACTACTCCAGAATGCATTGCCCTAAGTTTTCTGTTCCTTCCCTCCAAAAGGGACGGCAGCCTACCCTAATTTTTCATCCAAAGCTTATGTGCTTTTCTCATCTCTAAGACAAAAGGACCAGTATTCAGGAACATAATGAAGAACTTTTAAAACAAGTTGTCTCCTCAACATACATGACTTTCTTTTTATGGGTCAGAGTCAACAAGAAAAATACTGTGTAGTAAAAACAGCATCTGCACTTCCTGTGACGGTTGTAGTTTAGCATAAATTGTTGCAAATCTGGCCATGAATGCTGAGGATTAATGGTTTATCTAACTCAGACAGAGTCTGTTAAAAGGAGAACAACTTTTCCCCTCCTACTTCAGAGATGGAAGACCATGTAACATCAATAATCTGCAAATACATTGCTTCATCCTTGAGTAGGAGAGAGCGCAGTAACAACCTGGTGTAGATTTGTGATGTTTGGTAATGTCTGGAAAGCAACAGAAGCTTTGAGATTGATTTTCTGGTCCCTCTGCAGTAAGGTATTGAAAAAGCAATGGTAATGCAGCTGTTGCTGTTAATGAGAATTAGTTACTGTGGTTAGCATGGTGTTTGCCACAGCTGGAGAAAAAAAAGAGACCTCTATTTCTCAGCAACCCTTTTCTCCGATATCAGCTGACATGATTTACCGTGAAAGATTCAGGATGGCTACAAGCTTAATTCTGTTTTCTCATTAACAAAGATGAGGGGAAGGATCTTGTAGTTACATGATGTAAAGAGAGCTAGTGCTGTTGAAGAAAATGGAACTGATTTTTTCAAAACAAAAATGAATCAAGCAACATGGTTGCAAAGTTAATTTTGGAACTTGGTGTTAGATATTCCTAAAGAAAGGAAGGACACAGAGGCAGAGTAATACTATTAATTTTTTTTCTAATCTTTTCATATCAATAGTGAGAACGGGAGAGCTTTCTCATGCTTTTGCTCTAGTACTTTGCAAAACACTTTGCCTCCCCCGCATTACTTGTAGGCAAAAACTGCAGGTAACCAAATAAATGTTCTATATGCAAAATACCTAAACAAAATACTAGTGGTACCAGACAGTTTTGAACAGGAGAGAAAAAGGTTGCAGTAGAAATAAAAAGCAACATGACTAATTATTTTAACCATGCTACTAATGGAACGGTAATGCAAGCTTATGTTTGCTTTTTGTCACACACACACATACACGCACACACACAAAAACAATAACTTAACAGGGAATTGCTCTTGCATTATAACTCTAAAAAATAGCTAAGTAGAAATATATTTCCCAGCAGAGCAATATCAAACATTTATGCTTTTACAGCTCTGTTCATGTCAAACAATGCAGAGCAGCATTCTCAAGTTTAGCTTGATGGAGAAAAGCACACAGTACAGACTGGCCCCAGCAGAAAAAAAATTAATGATCTCATTGTAATTAATAAAACAACCAGTGAAAGCAAAATGGGAAACAACTTGAATTTAATATAACTATGCTAATATCTCTGCATTTATTCAATTCCTTTGCTATGGGACTCCATGAGAATTTTAATGATGCAGACCATGCTAGTCAAAAATGCCACATCTCTATAAGCACTTCACTACCCATTCTGAGAAGACTTTCTGCCTGTAGTACAGTCAGCTCTGCAGATTGGGAATTAGAAACTCTAAAAAGAGTCTTTTCAATAGAGTGGATGTTAATGTTTATCATCACACAAGAATATTACTCATACAGTTTAACTGGGAAGATAAAGTTTTTCAGTGCAGTAATGTGTACATAAAAGACTTCATAAATAGATATTTTTTGCTTTTACTTAGAGTCATTGACAATACCACTTGGCTCCTGAAAAGCTCGAATTACCCTCTAGTGTGCTCATGAAAAGAACATTTCTTTATAACTTAGTAATCTAGACTTTCTGCAAAAGGCACTTTTTTGTGGTCCTTTCAGGTATCAATTCAGTAATGCCCATCATGTTACAGATGACCCAAGCATAGATGACTGATTGCTTTTGGTGCCTGATGTTCAACCGAGACAATATCACAACACTGTGAATGGTGCCAAGCAGACTCACCAGAAAAGGTTCAGGAGAGGAGAAGAAAAAAGCAAGCCACAGAGCACCAGTAAATGCATGGTGAGCCACCAAGACAAGAAAAACAAACCATCCACAGACTTTTCAGCCAGCGAGTCCAGCTTATCTCACCTTTAGGCTTTAGGAGTCTGCAAGAGAAGCTGCCTGTGAATCTTAATTGCCCCAGCAGGTGACTAGTCCTAGTTCAAAGGAGAAACTCCAGCCTCCTTTGATGTACCGAGAGCCTGGCTTGAGCATTCTTTGCCCTAGCTCTATGCACGCACTGGTATTCTGGTAAATAGTCTCCTCTGTTACATTTTTACGCAAAGAAATAAGAATTGAAGACTAGATTCAAGCTTGTTCTTCCTTATGCTCATATCCAAGATGAGAATTTGACCAGGAAGCTGCATATGGGCCAACACTGTCATGGCCAGATAAAAAGGGCAAGGCTAGTTTTTGCCTGCACAAAAACAAATAAAAGCAGGAAAGAGTCTCTTCTTGTGTATCCTCTGTGTCTGAGTTGCAGCCAACACTCTAAGCCAGAGCCTATGATTGTGAGTTGCTATTATGTTTAGCTAATAAAGCTTTGTTCTTTTTTGGCAACTATTACACAGAAGGATGTGCCAATGATATATTTCATGAAGCTGCATTAAGAGACACTGCCAATTCCCTAGAACTGTTACACACAGAAGATCACTTTATACAAAGACCTCACTTGGCTACAATCTGTACTTAAATCATCATAAAAAGGAAAGTATGTGATCATACAGCTTAGTCCTTAAACTCTGCCGAAGAAAATCAAGTTGTCAGTGTTCATGTCAGCAATTAGCTTGGCTGTAGATCAATAGACAACCTAAGTTATTTCCTGAGCACCATCAGCATTTTGTAAAGCAAACCAGATTTGGGCATAAAGATCCAGATTTGGAATTGAATGTAGTTCCCACTAAACCAGTGAAGTTTGCTCCCAACTTCAGTAGAAGCAGCGGAGGAAATTCTCAAACTAATATGGTTGCAGTCTTTGCATTTTGTCTCTCTGGAGTCAAAAGTGGTTTCAAAAAGTGTTTCAAAAAATTAAATTATTCTGCCTAGAATTTTTTTCTCTTTTTCGTTTTTCAATAATTTTGGATTATCTTGTTCTAAGTATTTTTCCTAACAAAATCTAATTTGTTCCCTATTACAGAGTAACTTGTGACCACTGAGATATTTTACTGGCATGCCTACTATAGATGCATTTAACATAATCCATTCTTTCTCCTATTGACTATGTATCCACCTCTTCTATCTTGTTTACAAGTAGGGAGCTCACTGGGGCAGGAGCTTTGGGAGGTGCCTTTAGAAAAAAGCTATAGAGTATGTTATGAAAATCAAGATAAATCACTAAGCCAATAATGCTAAAAGGAATATTAAACTATTGGAGTAAAACTGACAGCTTTCTAAAGAGTTCTGTATTCAATTAGACTTTTGGGGAAAAAAAACGGTTTTCAAAAACAAGGATGTATCATAATGAGAGCTAAGGATAAAAAGCTCTAAACCTCCATCTTTTTATTGAAGACCCAAATATTTTCAGGCAACATGATCTATCATGTCTGCACAAGTGTGGGAATTACTTTAATGTGCCTAACAGAAGGGCAATTTAAGGGGAATTGGTTTTGAGTACTCCTCCTCCATTAGAGCCCAGCATGAAGTTTAACTTTTATCCAATGCCTGATTTGTTTTAATGCTGAATGATTCATGATACAGTATAACTTCACATCAGGAAAGCAGGATCCTTTTTCATTACAGTCATTAGATAATTTAGCCAAAAGATAATGTAGGGTTTGGGTTTTTTTTTTCTGCTTCTTTCGATGAGAGTCTGCTATCAGTAATTTGAATTCAGGAAGAATTTACTTTTTTAATACTGAAAATTAATGCACAATTTTTGAACCGATTGTCTCTATGCATGTTGACCTGTATATTAAGATGCTCACACAATATATCCTTTCATGGAGATTTATGGATGCTTGAAGCAGCCTCTGCAAATTTGATCACAAAACAGGCCTCTGCAGACTGCCTGTGGTTTTGTTCTGCCCTGCGTCTAATAAAGCAAATCAAGAAGTATCTTTATAGGAAAACAAGGTGTTACTCATTTAGACGCTCTCAGATCCTAGATTCTTGGCTTTGGAGTGGCCAGCCACACATTGCATGCTGGTTTGGAAGAAGCTCTTTTGCTTGAGCCTGTCTTCCCACATAATTACAGTAATTACTTAAACAACAAACTGTCTCAGCATGATAGGTATCAGAGAACTGCCTTCCAGATGCAGGTTTAGTATTCTCTGGACGTGTAGCAGCAGTAGCAAAACTCTGTAGAAAGTAATTTTATACTAGTTTTAATCATTTCAAGAAATTTGTTTTGCATGCATAAATACTCATATATATGTGCACATACACACATAAATAAAAGGTATCTTTCTGATAAGTTTGAAAGATCTTTCTAGGTCAAAATGATAATTGTGTGAGAGAGCAACTTGTTAAAATATTATAGCAAAATATTACTCAATTTTTGGAAAAACACCTAAGCTTGCCTATTCCTCTAGTCCAAAGAGCAAAGCAGAACAGAATGGGATGGATGTATATCACATAGGCCTCTTCACATGGAGAGGTAGGTACCTTCAGGAAGTGATTCTTTCCTTTTGCAGTTTTAGAGGGAACCTAGACTTTAGAGAGCTAAATTTGAGATAAGAATAATCTCATTAACAAGCAGAGACAGGGGTGGAATTGTTCAGTCACAGCTCTGATTTATCTGAATGCTCAGTCTCCCTCTCCACAAACATACCTGCCCACATCATTGGTAATTTGGAATATCCCTGTTCAATTGAGGATATGCTTTGGTCATTAGACTCTAGAATGCCACAAGAGATGCTATTGCTCATTAAGCACAAAGCAAGTCTATAAATATTTTATCTGGGCTGTAGTGAAAAGCCTAGAGGTCCTGTGGCATGACACACCATTTCTGGTTCTCACTACTGTCTGGAGGCCTTGTTTGACAGCATGGGCAAAACGTAAGGAAAAGAACAAGTGAATGTTGAACTTGAGATGATAAAGCAATACTTGCACATGGAGGGGTAGGTATGGCTATGAGGCCAGATTTCAGATACCAGAAGCTGAGGCAAATTATGCAGGGACATGGAGTTCTCCCTACTCACTGCATTGGGACCAAAGTCTTGCCCTGTGACTGTGTGAACTGCTCCTGTCTGCCTGCCTCCTTGCACGTCCTCTGCCTGCAGGCGAGCTCTGGCAAATCAATCACCCAGGCACATTTCACCTATCTAACACTGCCAAAGCTGATGCAGGTTTCCAGAGATTCCTCAAACTGCTCCGAGGACCTGCTAGCTCAGGAAAATTCACCTCAAGAGATTAATTTACAGTCAGTGTTCTTTTATTTCTCTTCGCCGACTAAAAGATGGTTAATATTTAACCACTGAAGGTAGAGATAGAGAAAAACTCTTGTGCAATCTTTTACCCCAACATCTTGAGTAAACAAGTCAGTCTACAAGACTGTTTGAATGTGTTGGTATAAACCAAGTAGCATCATCAATGAGCTTGCTCACAGCACAACTAACATTTAATGCAGCACTCTGCAATACTTTCAGGATGCACATAGTCTGTTTTGAATGAAAACCACTACCAGAAATTATTTTGAGGAAAATAAAAAAAAAAAACAGAGGATTTTTTTTTTTTGGAAAGGGAACTTATTGTCACTGAAGTTAATTCTCAGTTTGGTATGAGAAAAAAGAGGAAAAACGTGTTGCTCTTTCTTTTTATCAAAAAAAGTCAATATGTCTCTCAATATATTGACAACCAATGTTACAATTAATATTGACAATGAATTTTAATCAACATTTTTTCCAGTAATTAAGAATTCTCTAACCGCATCGAGTATGAATTCATAATAAAGCCAATACTGCTATCTGTTCCTCCTTCTGCCTAAAGTAGTTTCTGCATCTACCTAACGCTAAAGCTGAGCAAACCTAGTCTAATCTTAAAAACTGCGAGTTTATTTCTGCCTTAAATTGATTCTACTCTTTTTATACAGAAATGGAGTCAGGCGACAGCATAGAGAAAAAGCATACAACTACATGGTCACAACTATGGTCAATAGATTGTTTTAGCCTAGAAGATTTCTCATGAGGTAGTGCCAGAGGGCAGAGGTCATTGCTTTTCACTTGTCTTGAGAAGACCTGCTGCTTTTCTAGGACTACTGTTGGCCAGATACATGTTGGAACAGTTTCAAAAAATTCTAGGAGAGTTTCATGACATTGAAAAGCCTCTATGTAATTCTTCTCTGCTATTTCAAGAAGCTGCTGGTAAAGAAAACAAATGAGGGCCAATTCTTCCTCTGGCCTTCAGAAAATGTAGGTTGAACAGCCTATGTCCATCTATTCCTGTAAATCCACTTCATATGTATTTTTCCTTTTGGATCCTTTGACTGTACTTGATCCTTGAGCTTTCTTTGATACTGCCTGAGAGAATATTGGTTGGCCTAGGCCAAAGCTAGGGTGGAGGTGCACTAATAATGGATTGTACAGACTGTTGTGTCACTAGTTTGTCCTTTGGTTTGCTAATTCACTGGTATCAATGCTGTCCA
>JAUBOD010000469.1:1709404-1724760 GCA_032353885.1 Nothura maculosa | reverse complement strand
TAATAATGGATTGTACAGACTGTTGTGTCACTAGTTTGTCCTTTGGTTTGCTAATTCACTGGTATCAATGCTGTCCAGGCTGATTTATGGCCTATTGAAACCGAAGCAGTTCTGAGAAGTCTGTCAAACTCATGTTACTCACTACTTAGTTTGCTATGTTTAGCAAGGCATCCAAAGTAAATGAAATTTCTCTGCTAGGAGTCAAAACCATGATTTAGTTCCAGCGTAGTATCTGTCATTCTCCTAGTCTGGAATATATTTGTCTCCTTGGAAACCAATCAGAGATATCCTGCCTCACTTTTGATCTAAAGGCAATACAATTACTAAATATATTATTTTCTTATAGGAGAACCAGAGCACACATTACCTTTAGATCTAGACAGTTCCCCAAGTAACACAATTATCATTGCATTTACTCACTTTTGCCTAGAGTATCTTTTGTTGTCATAAGAAAACACTGGTTTGCACCCTCCCAAAGACAGACTACTCTGTCCTCACAGGCTACACTGAAATACCTCAGTACTTCCCAGGAAACAACTTGGACAAGGGAGCTCCCTTTTACTCAGTATGTGCTATCATTCTTTGGAATGCCAAGAGACTATTCCGTTCAACAATGTTTACAACTCTCATAATTCGTTATTTATGAATGGACTTTTTGTTCACACAAATGTTTGCTGAAGGGCTATTTTTCATATGAATACCTGCACTCAGAAGAAAACAAGGGAATTCACTCAAAGCAAGAAAGATTGCTGCTTCTTGCTATTTTCTTATTCATATTCTCATGTTTTAAGAATTGTCACCATGCATTTCAAAAGAAAACGCCTGGAAATTAGATGGCTAGTGAGAAGCCAAAAGCAAAATGCCAGAAGATTCTGGCACTCCCATCTGGGAAATGAGTAATACCTCCAGTCAAAAAATTCAGACATCTCCAGAGATGAAGTCACCTTATAGGAAATTTAAAATCTTAAATAAATAATGCGGATGTGGAATATGACAGCATTTGAGTTCTAACCAGTTGTAAATTCTCATTTGAGGAATTCTTATTTCTGACTAGAAATCTGCAACTTCTGACTTACTTTAGCATTTGTATCCTACCCAACATACATAAAAAGATATCAGTAAGGGAAAGTTGGCTTTTGACTTCAAATGATTTGAAGTTTGTTTTGGGGTGTTATTGTTAATCTTCTTTTCCTCTTCATGTAATTTGAGTGGCAGATTTTAAGTCCCTTTTTCCAGTGTTCTTATGCTCCAGGCAGTCCTGCTTACCTGTAGCAGGAATGAGCAGGAAGCAGCAGCACAGGAGGAGCCTACATCTGTGCCTTGCTACGGTTGAAACAGCTGCCCTGTCTTCTCTCCTGGTAGAGATTTCCTTTTCCAATACTCAAGCCATCTCACTAGACTCTTGCTCTTCTCTTCAACCTGCAGGTCTCCAATATCTTCACCCCTGGAGGGACCTCAGCCTGGGTCAGACACCTTACATTACTACTTGCACACACACCGACAATATGTAGGTAAGACTGAGAGATCATTTGGGCACATTTAGTCGTGAAAGTACTGAGAATCAGAAACAGTTTTGGTTTTGTTAATTCTTTTAGAAATGTAAAGTATTACCATTTTTTTAAAACTATGCTGCATTCTCCACATAACTATAATTAAATGAATGGACATGCCTGTGTTTGATACAGAAGATTAAGTTTAATTACTGCTTTGTGCTGTGGAAAAAAGAAACATTCATTTTTTTGAGAGAGATATATGCAAGCATGGTGCTAAAATTCAGCCTTCTGAAAGCATAACTTTAACCCCCCCCTGCAGTTGCCAGATAACATTTCTGAAGTTGTTGAGATATTAAAGGGGTGGCAGTTTATTATGAAGCCATTTATATTTTGTCAGACTGTTAACAAGATTTGTGTTATCTGCACTATGCAACAGGAAGCCTGCTGCAGAATCCATAATAACTTCTTACTATGCATGCCAAATTGTTGGTGCAATTGGCAAAGAGAGGAAAGGAATCAGAAAATACTATTAGTAACTCCATTCAGACAGCATACATGAGTTGGGAGCCAAGTTAACCAACTCTCTTTACACTGTAGCTTGATTAAATTCATACTACATCACTGGCCCATCAAACATTCAAATTATTACAGACTTCAATATTATACTAAATCCTTGGAGCTGAACTGAGTATTAGGCACATGCACTACTGCCTTCAAAACATCAAATTGTGTTTTCTCATGTATTTGGCATGCACTAATATATAAATATTTAATCAATGATTCCTAAGATGACAGTATAAATATATAGGAATGTATATATGTAACATGTTTGCATCAATGTATATCTATACATGTTCTTGTACGTATACTTTCACCTAAGGAATCATAATTTCTGCTCCTACTCCTTTCTTTCTGGTGCAGATCCTGAAAAATGTAATTTGTCACCATCTTACACTATGTTCAGTCATCATTTGGAGTGTTAAGCACACCACAGAGAGGCCCTTCCTAAGGTGATAATATATCAACAGGGAGATAATATATTGATAGTTGGAGAAGCTGAAACTCTTAAAGCTAAATACTTTTAATATACCTTTGTAAAAATTATTTAACTTTTTCAGAAACATTAAAATGCTTGTGACATTAAAATGCTGGCACAGGGCACCATCATCAGCAATGCACTTTAGAAAACGCTGTGCTTCCAATACATCTTGTGCTTTCAAAGGGACAGCGTACAGAATTTAAAAGGCCATGCTAAATACAGTACAGAATACTCAACACTGCAAAACTTATCTTAAAGAATGAAAGTTCAAAACTTGTCCCACTAGTTGTCCCAGTTTAATTGTGTAAAACTGGCCAAACAAGCAGGAATAGTAGGCAGGTAATGGAGCAGAAGAGGTGCAAATAACTTTTCTGGACTGAAATATAACAATAATCAGTCAGATGATTGTCATGGTTTTGCATTTATGACTCCAAAGACACACACCAGTGCAATCTGAATTGAAGGACCAACCTTATTAATTTAAATGTAGAAATCTGAAGGTTACACACAGCCTCTAGATATCCAGTCCTGGAATAAGGAGACAACTCTGAACGACAGTGCTCATCCTGAAGTTACATCTCCAAAAGGAGTGAGAATAGCCCCCATGCACAGCCTTTCTGCCAGGGCGGACCAGATTTAATGGGTTGGAGCTGGCTCCAGGTATGTCATTAACATAAATATGATTGTAGCCAAGAGAGGAAGACAAAGAGACAGCGTGTTGCAGCTTCGTGTAGACACAGTCCACAAAAGCCTCTCAGAGATTGCTTCTACAATATATTTCATTGCAGGAGAGTCAACAAAGCTGAATGCTATAACTTACAGAAAAATGTAATGACTGCTTAGGGGTTTCTCCTGTGCTTTTTACGATGTCACACATTGCCACATATTAGGTTATTGTTAACCAATTCTTCTTCTTGTTCTTAATTCTAAGATTTTCATTTATACTACCAATTTAGCAAAATAACTGCTGTGGAATTATTTGATCATCATCCTAACCTCCAGCCCTTTAGAGCATCTAATTTTGTGGATTTAGCATGCACAAACTTTGCCTTGAATCACCATTTATCTCACGTGCATTTGGCATGCCTGATTTCTACTACTTTACATGCCCCCCCTGAATTTTCCACGAACAATCCCTAAGGAAGCACTCTAAAAATTTAGAGGTTTGCAATGCAATCCCAGAAACAAGACAACTCCACTGGACACTTTATTGCAGTTTAACTGTTAATATTTGTGTTCATATTAGACATTTTCATATCATGCTTTGCCAAAAATTTATTTTAAAAAGTAGTATTGACAGTCCCTATGTGAAGGATAGCAACTCTGTTACTGAAAAAAATATATTTTCCTAACATTTAAAAACTATCATATTCCAAAGTTTAAAGATCATGCTTTTCTATGATACCTATAAAAGAAAAGATTTACCAGTTAAAAACATAATCTTGTCTCTAAATTCATATAAAGATAGTAATTAGGTAGCTGTCTATGTAATCACTTGATATGATATTGCTTCTAGAATATCTTAAAAATTCCCATGGCAATTATTATGAGTTCTCTAATTATTATTGACTTTTTGAAAGCTCTAAATGACTTGATCATGTCATAAATAGCATGAAGTCAAAGTTAAATGAAAATTCTGTTTTTAGACTGTGGTCTTTTTATTTCCAACTCAGATTAGAGCTATAAATTCCTATAGATGAACATAGCATGCTTGACTCACAGGTCCTTGTCTCTTTTAAGGCTGTAAGTATATCTAAGCTGTTGTCTGAGCAACTTGGTTTGATGTAGTTGTATTGGAGTTTCCCAGACATTTTTATGTGATGTGAAATATCTGAGGGAGGTTCTTCTTCTTTGACTAGAAAAAAAGGCAAAAGAAACTTTCAAAGGAATATACAGCTTCAACCCATTTTTAAGCAATCACATTAGAAAATTTAGTACCTAAACCCAAGTTCTTATCTTCTCTTCTTCCTTTGTACAAGGTGCTTATACGTTTTCTTTTCCAAACAACAGAAATGCTTGAGAATTCTTTTTTTTTAATTTAAAGTCACTAGAAAGTGTTAGTAGTTTCATTCTTGTCATGCAAATAAAGATATATGACCTAGTAACTCACACAGATTAGTTATATTAGTTAGTTATATCGATAAAACAGGAATTATAGTGGTAGAGCCATTTCTACATGTGAAGGGAAAGATACCTAAACCAATGAATCGTGGATATTACTGGTTAGCTGTATTGAAAGAAAATTATATCTGATATTATTACACCATTAACCAGCAACGAGCAAATCTTTCTAGAATCAAAAGCATGAAGGAAAAAAAAATAGAAATTGTGCTGTTGTATTTTTGTCTTCACAACAGTTGCAGTTTGCAAAGCACATTGTCACAGCAACCTGCAAACACCGATCACAGGCTCATTGTTTTCTGTTGCAAATGCTGAGCACAGCTACACCTCAAACAGAGTGGAAAGTGAAAGTAAACAAAAGACAACTGTAAACTTTCCTCCTTATCAGAGCTAAGGTTATTCCTAGTCCCTAAATTACTATATAGCATCACCCTTCTCTCTGTCCAGTAGCCTGCCTGCTTAAGTTATTGGTTGTGAGTGACTGGGATCAGTTATAAGGTGATCACCTTAGCCATCTTCCAAAGAGCCGGTTTTCCACATTTGTCAGCAATCAGTGAAAGCAGAGGTTTCTCTAGGTAGCATCTCTATGCATCTAGGTAGAAATACATCTGTGGAGAACATCTAAGTATTAAAACAGTGGAAGGTAAACTCACAGATAATGAATAAACAGATGAATCACGAAGTGCAAAGGTGAGATGCAATTATGCATTTAAAGGCTTCTCTCTGATGCTTAACTAGAAAATCATTTAAAAAATGAAAAGGATGGAAAGAAGCTAGACTGTACTGTAACTCTTTTTTTTTAGAAAGGTGAGTGATAGTTATTAGCCTTGAATGAAGTCTCCAGAATAAATAAAACCAAATGATTATCTTAAATTTCTTTTTTTTCCTAATAATAATGACAGCTTTGCTGATGCTGAATGTATACAGAAACATTTGTACTCCTAGTCTTATGCCCATTTGAGCAGATAACATCTTCAACATGAAGACTAGAGAGCACTGATTTGATTCTTGAAAATCTCTGTATCACATCAACAGGCTTTGGCATTCACTTTTAATGCTATGCCTCCCAAAGGTAACTTTCAAGGTCACTATTCAAATTCAGAGATTCTTCAGGGCTGATGACAGTGGCTTGCAGAGAGGGTATTCTTAGGAGTTCAGATTATATATTCTTCTTATCACAAAGAAATGTGGAGAAAGGAAGTGATAGAGTGTATCACTGCGTGCTCACAGTGATCACAAATCCCTGTAGGCCCATCTATTCAGAAGTCTGGAGCAGTATCTCATTGCTTCCCACAGTCATTTGTAACATGCTCTGTACCTTATCAGGTGCACTTTTGTAAATGATACCGTGTTTTCAACACAATACTGTGCACATCTTGTATGTATATTGTGTTGCTCATTCATTATAGAATAAGATGGATGGGAGCAAATCCATAGGCTGTGCTTCTCACCCCTCTTACTATTCTCATTTTGACAGATGAATGAAGTGTAACGGCTGCAAAGTGGAAGGGACACTCTTTAGCAGTTCACTAATCAGCAAGAATTATGCCATTTCCAGCAAATGAAGTGACAAATATATACTTATTTTACTCACAGACAGTGCGTAAATTAGCACAGTCAGTGATAATGCTAACGTCAGACCTGTTCCCTTCTTAACACTTTTCCTACACCAAAAAAGACTGAGCAGAATAGTTACATTAAGTAAAACTTAGATTCAATTGATTTAGGAACCTAAAGGGTAATATTAATGTTTGTCCATGTTAACAACCCAAAGTCTGTTACCATCCTTGATTACTAGAATACAGTCTGAATGACATTCAGTGATAAATTCAATTTTCTTCAAATGAAAATATGTAAAAAAAAATTAAAAATAATCAAGTACACACTCAATTTGTCGAAGTGAAATCTTCTCTATTGTGAAAATCTTGCAAACAGATTGACCCTATTTTGCAATTTCTCTGTAAATGTGTCATTTAAAAATGTAACCAGGGGAAATGTAGGCAGGAAATCTTTGTTCCTAAACAAAGGAATATTTGTTCACCTAAATGAATCCTTGACAGGACAATTAGTTAGTACTCAGATTGGGAAGGGCTGGTTTCACAATGGAAATTGCACCTTGAGCAGTTTGATCCTTTAGGCTGCTGAGCTGGCAGCTTCCAATTCCTTGTTTTCTCTCTTAGGATTTTCTTCCTTTTAATGTCAATGTTCTTTCTCTTCAATCCTTGAACTGTCTCCTATTCCCATCTGAGCAATCTTGCCACTATCTGCAATTTTATTTTTCTTATCTCATATGACTCCAGGCTACGTGCTTTCTCTCAGTTCTCTCACAATCTAGTGGTGTCCTTAGCAGTTTGAGCCAAGTTTATGCAGCCATACTGAATCAGAGTTGACCTTTGGTCAGAGATGTCTGAGCATCAGGAGAAGTGAAAGGGACCGAGGAACTGTAGTGTTTGACCTCCACTTACTCAAGAATAGGAACATTTTATTTTAAGACAAGCAGGAAGTTGTGTAAAAGGGAGAGAAGAGAAAGAGAATTTCCCATTCAACCTTAGCATAAGGGAGAGTTGGGATTGGAAGGCAACTCTGGAGATCATCTGGTCTAACCCTAATCAAGAGAAAAATGCATACGTAAATTACATAAATGTATAAACGTATGTGGATTGTGTGTGAGGGGCGAAGAAGGACAGAACAGCACTATCAGGTCACTCAGGAATCACAGAATCACAGAATGCTTAAGGTTGGAAGGGACCACAGAGGTCATCTAGTCCAACCCCCCTGCACACGCAGGGTCACCTAGAGCACATGGCTCAGGGCTGCATCCAGGCGGGTTTTAAAGATCTCCAAAGAAGGAGACTCCACAACCTCTGTGGGCAGCTCTGTTCCAGTGCTCTGTCACCCTTACAGTCAAGATTCTCTGCCTTTTGGGTAAATTCTAGAGTTAACGTCATCAGTCTCCAGACCATGGGTTATACTGCTGCCACATTGCTTCTTTAGCATGTTTGGCTAGGAGTAGCTGAATAATTTTATACATTAATGCATAAGAAAAAGATGAGTTCTTTCTTAAATTACTTATTCTTGCTCCATTATTTAAGAGACAACACCTTATTAATAATGTAGTCTATAGAAGAGACTTAATAATAAATTAAGAATTCTTACAATTTGATTTCTACTTTGTATTAATTTTCTTTATTTAAAAAGTAATCCTCTTAAATATCCTCAATATGACACACACTTTTAATTAATAGTTGCATGCAAATGTTTATCACATTGCAAATTTGACCCTAGGAACTCATTATTCATATAAGTTTCTTTAGTTTATACACAAGCAATTACATTTATAATTATAGAATATAAATATTTTTGTTTTTCTATGAGAATGTACTGACATTCCATGCAGCTATAAAATTTGTAAGCTGAAATTAAGACATTTATTTTCAATAATAAAATTGAATTACTTTGGATTTTGTGCAAAATATAAAAGCTAGTGTTCCACACTGAAGAATCAAACTACATTGCAGTAATTTAGTTTTATGATCTGTATTTTCACTAGTAAAAATAAGTTCTCACTCTCTTCTCTCTCATTACATAGACATATTCTACACAAATCTAGAACCTCATCTGACTAGCAAACAAAATAAAATCTGAAAACCCACTAAAGTATATTATTACCTTAATTACCTTATATTTTTATGGTGCAGTTGTAGACATTATTATCCTTGTCTTCCATTTTTCAAGACCAAAAGCAGATGTTCGATTTCTCTTTTGACTCAAAAATCATTTAACATTAGCATCCAAATATCACAAGAAGTGCATTGATCATGCTTCAGCTAGAGAATGGGTTTCTAGAAAATCCTTCTTCCTCTTCTTAACATTTCCTCTATGCTTGTATTGTATGCTTGTTTGCGCCTCTATGAGGTGCTTTTCCTCTATACTTGTATTTTCAAAATATCACTTAGAAGATGACTGTTCTAAAAGCAGAATAATAAAGTTAGGGGCTTTCTTTTGCCAATTGTAAAACTCAAATAACAACAGTAACCTTTGGATTATGAATGAGTGTATACCTTAAAGACAACCCAGTAAGAGAGTCTGGTGGTTTATCATGAAGCTGTTGTGACTGCTTTGGTCAGAATCACTCTTTCCATCCTAGACAGAATCAGACACTAAGGGAAACTCTTTGCTTTACATGTTAAGGCCTCAGCAAATTATTAGTTGCCCTACTGCCAAATGAGGTGCTTTAATCAAAAACACAGATCCTCAAAATACCCATGTAGTTGATTCCTGATCCTCTTATTGCTGACTGTGGGAAGTCAGCAATGTTTTCACTGCAGTTTCCTGACTGTCTCAAGCATCTCTTCATGGGAGCAATGACTTCCACTAAAAAGGCAGCCTTATGGAACTAGATATCAAATCCACACTTTATGTGCTGGGCGTTAAATGCTCTGTCATGACACCACATACTCTCTCATCACCTCTGCTGCCTGTGGAGCAGAGCTCCTTTTTCCTACATGAGGAACAAAAACCATCCACTCATAGGCACCTCTCACACTTTTACTGCCTGTTCTGTAAATAGTTTATTTCATGTTGTGAACGCATAAACATATAACATTGTCTTGCTCTATAACAGGAGCCTGAGATCTTAAAAATGATCTGAAGTTCTATATGATCTTTTCACCTATTTCAGTGAGGTTCAGATTTGACCCTTACTACTTCTATGTATGCAGCAGGTAAAAACTCTTTACCAAACACAGTCTTTAGCTGCAGAAGCCATTTACACCAGAAAGTAATTGTGTGCATCAGTGAGAACATTTATTAACACACTTTAATCTCTTCTTATACATAATACATTTCAGACCTCTCAAAACTATTTTGCATTTTTGTTCAATAAAAGCTATAAAAAAATGACACGTATTCTGCCAATGATAATTCAAGCTCAGTCCCTTCATTATGTCAGCTAAAATCATGTGAAACTCTAGAACGGAGCTGGAAAAAGAATGATTGTCAGTGTCCTTCAGAAGAAATATCTTTCACTCTTCAAAGCTTTCACTCACAGGTGAAGACAACCAAATGGCTTTCCTGGGAGAAATACAGCATCTGAGATTGAGTTCCTAGCTTTGTCTGAGTTTTCTAGTGATACAAGACTCATCTTTTTGTGTTGAATAAGAAAGACTCTGCTACATCTGGAAAACTTAATTCATTATGTTTTGATTTTTTGAATTAACTCAGATAAAAGCCTTTACATAATGATGCAAGGGCAGATTACGAAACCTGTTCAGGCAGGATACTATTTACACCAGATTCTCCTTCACTTAGCCAATGAAAAAAAATAGCAAAGGGGACAAATCTAAATCATCATGTGGCATTTAAGGAGAAAGCCTACTTCAAAGGTTTTTGTTTCTTTGTTTTTAGGTTAGGGAGGTACAATTGTTACACATAGAAAGATGAAGCTGAGGATATAAAGATCTCACCACTCAATTAACTGCATTAATAACTTTGTTGGATTTTTTTTATTATTCTGAAAATACATGCAGGTATAAAAATGTAAATGTGGAAATTTCTGACAAACACAATACAACACAATGCCAATCAAAAAGGAAATGAAATTGTACATGAAGCAGAAGAATAATTCCTTGTGACATTACACTGAGGGGAATGATATGAGGGCATTATAGAGAGAGATGTAAATTTTCTGTTTTAAATGTTAGAAAATAAAAAGTTAAAACCTCACAGATGTATGAAATGTGGCAGAAAATAAAAATAGGTGTACACTAATCTGGCATAATGTTAAGTTGCTGATATTGTGCTATAACTAGGGTATTGCATATGGAAAAGCTGAAGTGACCAAACTGGAAGTGACAGTAAATTATGATTTACACGAATCACTGATTCATTCTGCATCCTTGGGGCAAATTGTTTAAGGACTAGTTTTCAAAAGGTCAAACATAACTAAGCATATGAAAACATACTCCTGCTTGCACATACATTACATGATGAAGGGCAAATTGCCATGGGAAAATGTCCAGTTATTCGTGGGAGTTCTGTGGGAGTTCGCTTGATTCAAAACTGAAGATTTGGCACACTACATAGATTACTGCAGAGTGCAGTCACATTAAATGCATATAGGCAACTTTCATTTCAAATATTTCCATTTTTTCATGGAGCATCCCTGCTTAGGTACTTCTCAGTTCTTCCTTCTATTAAAATTAGCTGAGTATCTGATTATTCCCTTGTCATTTTTTAATATGATTCAAGTTTATATTATATATAAGGAAATGCATCTCCTCCTGAGATCAGGAATAAGCTCAGTGTGCAGGAGAACTTGATAACCATATAATTAATTCAGTAACATTATTACTTTGAGAAGTAAGAAAAAGTTTGATGACACAGGAGAGGTGTTCCTTTCCTTTAGAGTTCTTAATGGAAAGTATTATCTGTATTCTGTGTGCTGTTACTGCAGTTATAACAGAGTGTCCTCTTAGAAAAACCTCTACCTACCACAGGATTTTGAATCATAATAATAGATGTAATATCTTATATTACAAGAGTCAAATGAAGCTGACTATATGCAAAGTCCTGTCAAACTGCCACAGAAAAGAAAGAAAGGAAAATGAAAACAGTAGAAAAATGTTTTCATCAGTTTTAAGCTAATGATGTTCACAAAACACATTGAGCAATACTGCCTTTTTAATGTTATAAATTTGTTACCGATTCAAATTATAATAGAGAAGGATTAGTATAACTTCTACGGCATCCAGTTAGTTGAAAATAATATTTTTTTCCAAGAAGACTTTGGATTTCACAGTCAGAAATTCTCTACTTTTGCAGAACGTGTATGCATATTTTATTTTGCATACTATTAATCTTAAAGCAGTAGTCCATTTTCTTTAACAAACTCTGCCCCCAGAAACAAGTTGGCATTAACTGCTAAATCTAAACACTTAAGCATTTACTGGAGATTTCAATTTTAATTGCTTTTAAAATCACATTATGATATAGCCTATCAGTGCTAATTTTGTGCTAGATAGTTGGCAATGTATAACAACACCTGGTTTTGATGTACCAGCATTTGATTTTGAAATGCTGGAATCATTCTGAGCAAACTGGAACAGAGTCTGACACAGTAATTCTGAGCTAGGGCAGAATAAAACCTACTTTTGGCCATGTGTCTGAGTGTATTAATCCATCGTACTTCCCTGGCCAGTTAGCTAGGTTTGGTCTGTGATTAAAACACCAGACTCAGAAACAGGGAATCCACATTAATGTCTACACTATGATAGATGACTTTTGAAATAAAATGAATTGAAAGGATAAAGGTAAAGGCTTTTCAAAGATGCCCTGAAAAACTGTACCCAGGGTTGCTCTTCCTCTTTGTCAGAGGTGGTCAGATCATGCTCTTCTTTCTCAAGTGGGATCATTGGTTCCCAAACATGGCAAGCATACAGAAGACCATCCAGAGGCAGAAGGGGCAGAAAATGAGCAAAATCACAAAGTTAAAAGCTTACTTTTGAAATAAAGAGGGATAGGGGCTCACTGAAGGCTGAATGTTATATAGGAGTATGCAAAATTCTTCCCAGTCACTTTTCTGAGGCAAGTAATATGCATAGGTAACGAGCAATGGTTTGGATTGGAGAGTAGAATACCAGAATACTGGTACTGAGATAGAACCATAACAACCTTGTGGCATCCTGGTAGGTATGATGAGTCGGATTTATGTTAATAATGGGAACATCTCAGCCTTTTTACATAGATGCATAAAAATTAATGGCTTTTTATATGTGGTACCATCTGCTTTTTATATATTTTTTTCTTCTTGGGATGTTTTTATTTTATTTCCTCTGAGGAATTCATTTCCTTAATGTTGAGCTGGTTAATAGAAAAAAAAATATTGCTGTACGTATAATACAGCTAAATTACATAATTAATCATATAATATGGCTGTTCAGGTGGGTCTTGTTTCTGTTGAGAAAATAAATAAAAATAAGATTTTTTTAAGTAACTGAAGCTTCCAGATTTTAGGAGCCCTGACCACCCTAAATCCCACCATCTACCAGAGAAATTTTGGGCTGCTCTAAGGATCTGTCACCTGATTGCTACTTATGGGGAGATTATTGACCCTGTTGACATGATTCACCTTCTCTCTCAGAGTGCACAGCACACCTCACAATCAATTTCTCTCTCATATTTCTGCTCACAGTAGCAGGCATTATTGCCTGATGAGAAAACCGCAATCAAACTACACCAATGTCCTCCAAACCTTGAACCTGTGCCCAGGCTGTGAGGCTGGTGCCTCCACTAATTAACTATTCTAAATTTAGCTGTCAACATTAATTAGGAAATCCATTGTCTATAAATATGTGACCTGATGAAAGGAGACAGGGAAGGCATCTAAGACCAGAAAGGCGTAAAGCATCAACTTGGGGATTTTCATGAGCCTGAGCTTCATGAGGAATGGTAGAAGTTAAGGATGCTTGATTCCTGATAAGATGGAGTGCAGCAATGCTTTGCCACCTCTGCTTAAATCCTGACTTCTATCATTCTCTTTCTGTGGTCTTCTCTTGTAAGTAAACAGCAAGGGTAATAAAGAGGACAAATGTGTAAATCTGCATTTTCTACAAAGCAACCAGGAAAGAGCTTGCATACCTCACACTGAGAACCAAGAGAAACACATTGTCCATCAAATATCGACTAATATGGGTAACAGTGAGAGCAGACAAACACTCTATAGTTGGCTGCAAACCATATTGCATATCCTTGGAGGATACTGAGGAATGAGTCCTCAGAGCTCCAAGCTCTTTCCTGCCCAGTTGTACCACCATCGTTTTATGAACAAGCTAGCTCCAAGCTAGCTCAGTCTGTTATCAGCCCTTGACACTCATATGTACATTATATGTGTGTTGATGTGCAGAAAGAGACAATCACAGAATAACAGAATAGTTAAGGTTGGAAGGAACCTACAGAGGTCATCTAGTCCAACCCACCTGCTCTAGTAGGGACATCTAGAGCCTGTGGCACAGGGTGGCATCCAGGGCAGCATCAAGACAAGATGTCCAGATGTCCAGCCAGAGAACCATAATGATACAAGACTTTAGCAAGGTCTTTAATGCAATTTCACACAGTATTCATACGGCCAAACTGGTAAGACAGACTAGGTAAGTATTAAGGTCAGTGGAGAATTGGCTGGAGCATTGGGTTCAAAAGTTTGTCATCAGTGACACAAAATCCAGCTGGGAGCTGTTTAATAGAGGCATTATTCAAGGATCAATAATGGAGCAAGCCAGTGTTACTTAATGTCTTCATTAATGATCTAAGAAATGGAATGCAGTGCATTCCTCAGCAAGTTTGTTGATGATACCACACTTAGAAGGAATAGTCAATATGCCAGAAAGTAGAGTTGCGATTCAAAGAGATCAGGAGGCAGAAGAAATGGACTGATAGAAACTAAACAAAACAAAAGTAAATGTTCAACAAAAGTAAATGTGAAATCCACACATAAAGCACAGCTTAGGGCTCACCAGTTAGGAAGCAGCTTTGCAGAAAAGGACTTGGAGTTGAATTTCAGTTAGCCGTGTGATCTTGTGACAAAGAAGGCCACGTGCCTGACGGGCTATGTCAACAAGAGTTTTGCCAGTATGTTGAGGGAAGTAATTTTCTCCTGTTTGGCACTTGTGAGATCACAGGTAGAGTACTTTGTCCAATCATGAGCTCCTCACTGCAAAAAAAAAAATAAAAAAATAATGACTTAAGCTGGAGGGATGCACTACTGGAGGCCTACTAGAAATGACAGGAGACTAAACTGTGTAGCATGCAAAGAGAGGCTAAAGGAAGGGCTGGTTTTGCCCAGCCTGAAGAAGAGAAGACTAAAGAAAGATTTAAGAAAATAGTCTTCTGCTATATAACAATGATTTAACAAAGATAGATATTTCTCTGAGTTGCATAGGAGTAGGATAGGATGAGAGACAAGGCAAATAATAGGGGGAAAAAAAAAAGGCACATAGTAAGACTGATTAATCATGGGAACAGGTTCCCCAGCAAGGCAGTGGAATCTCCATCCATGGAGATATTAATCCTGAGACAAATTCCTGAGCAGCATGCTCTGACCTTGAGCAAGAAGGCTGACAGTATGATCTCTAGAGATCCCTGCCAATCCAAGCTAATCTACAGTTTTAAGAAGAGAGTTTGACTCTCCAGTGACACTTTCTTTCTACTGCGCTCCAGAAACATGTACTTTTATCACATTCACTCAAACAGGTTGATAGTGTTACATGCTAATATTTAAAACAGAATTATCAAGTCTGTAGCAAGACTGTGTACTTGGTTGCAACAGCTCAATTGAAATTTATAGGAGATATTTAGCAATTTGGCAGTGCCTCAAAATTAAAAAATGATTTATTATGAAGATCTTGTTCATACTAAAACTGTCTGAACAGTCATTCTTCTATCTAAATGTGAGCTTTTTAGATAGGATTGTTACATGTTTTCTTTATGATAGCACAAAAAAACCCCTCAAAATCTTGTCAATTTTTAAGCTTCTCAACTGTGTAAAATAACTTTGCCATGGAATTCTCTGTTATAATTACACTTACAGTATTGGATGACATATAAAGTTATTGAATTATTTATGGTGGTCAAAACAATGGAAGACAGTGAGGATCTAAAATAGAGAAATTGTGAAAAGAGAACTGAAATATTATGAAATTAAATTTAGC
>JAUBOD010000469.1:1686191-1699305 GCA_032353885.1 Nothura maculosa | reverse complement strand
TCAATGCAATATATACTCAGTATCACAGACCAGCAAAGATTCCTGTCCCTCTACATCTTCCCATTTATGAACTTCCCCTGTTGCAAAGTCCAGGCATTCTCTCCGTCTCTTTTTTTTCTCCCTTGTTAACTTTGTGTTAATCTATGAGATGATTTCGCTCTCTTCCAGAGGCAGCTTAGTTTCTTTAAGAGCTCAGGATACCAACTGCCCTCTGATTTATCACACAATAAAGTAGGATGATAGTTATCTACTTTATAAATTGCTTTCAAATCTACAGATGATAAATGCTAGGTGTTAATATTTGTTACAAAAACTGTATCACTTTGCCTTAGATAAAAGATATTATAAAAGAAGGAACTGAGGCATAGGAGTGTGAAGGTTGCACAGCAGCCTGCAAAGAAGGCTGAATGCTACACAGCAATCAGAGTCATTCCCATCTGAGCCTGAGGCTTTCCTGGGTTTTAGCAGAGTTATTGCTTGACTAATTTCTCTCTGTGTAAAATGGTCTTCCAACTGTGACTGTGTCAGGGTTAAATAAATGTAGGTCTGGTAGCTTATCAAAAAAGGTGCCAAAGAAAGATGAATCTTTGCTAGGCTGTGAGTACAGGTCTTGACAGATTTGTGTATAAAGTCCCCAGAATCTTCAGTGGTTCAGTCATCTGACTTTTCTCGAAGGGATTTGATGTCTGCTTTTTTTTTAATATTTTGCTAGGAAGTGACCCACTAACAGCTTGGAGATAGAAAAAAAAAAAGAGAGAGGAAAAAAAAAGTGAGGGAAACAGTACATCTCTGATGCAGAAATATATCTTTCTCTGTGTATGTATAAATTTATCTCCACTTTATTCACAAGGCATTTTGAGTGTTGCCTTCTTGTATCATTCTATTTTTAATAGTGGCCACTTCCAAAAGTGACATTTTCACCTACGGTAACAATAACTTTGTAATAAAACTGAGAAGTGGGTCAAGGTGTCACTTAGAATTTTAGACTAATCCCATAATAAAATTTTGGTTTAACAAAGACAGGTTCTGAACCAGCTGCTCCTGATGCCAGTTGGTATATTCTATTGATTTTAAGAGAAGTTGATTCAGGACTTTAATGAGCAGAAATATATATATTTTAATTTAGCTCTATAATATTGCACAACTTTCAGAGTCAGGATGAAGTGAAAGACTAAACAAAGAAAATCTGACTACAGTCAGCTTGCAGGGCTGAAGTCAAATTAAGCAATGTATAGGAGATCTGGGAAAATCTAGTTTTGCAGTTCTTTTAATTATCCTTCATTGTATTAGTAATACCCAGGGAGAATGTTTAAAATATGAATTCTATTTGGACAATGCCCTGATGAAGGGAAGCAAAACATTCATTATGAATGAACAAAGAGTTTTAATACCTTGCTATTATTATCTAAAGCTACCAAATCACCCTTGGAGCTTCTACGGCTCTTGGGTGTTTTCTTTTTGATGTAAGCCAAGCCAAAGAGTCACTGCCAGCTCCCTGCTTAAGCCTCCTGCTTCATGTCCATGGTCCCATAAGCAATAGGTTTAGCAACCACTGGCCTAGACCACCAGGCACGTTCAAAAGAAAGCTCTGAATGCAAAGAACCCTAAAATTTGAAACAGTGTTGAGGATGAAACTCAGAGGACATGTAAAAGCAGAATAGGAGAGAAGGAAATCGCTGATCCCAGCTCCAGGTGAGGGAACAACCTGCCATGTCTGACTGCAGTAGGAAGCACTGTGAGGCCACATGGATGTCCTGGCGCAGCTCCAGCTGCAATCGCTGGCTGTCGCACCACATCCCTCCCAACGGTCTCTGCTTGGTCTACGTTGCTGAGGAATAAAGCGAGAATTATAACAGTGCTTTAAACACATATGCTACCTAGCAACTAGGGTCATTTATAAATTTATATATTTTCAGGTGTAGAAAATGTTTCTAAACCTTAGCAAGTTTTATCTCTTCTAATCTGGCCTTAGATTTTTTTTGGTTATTATTCAGGTTTAATACTAGCTATAGCTTGAATGAAAATGTATTTTAAAGCAATATCTGAATATCAGCCAAATACCCAGATTGGCTCATTTTTGTCTGAAATGAGTTATAATTAAGCATTGTGAATAGAAGGTTAAGTTCAATAAAAAGCTTTCAATAAGTTAATAAAAAATCATTCCTACCAAGAAGGATTGAAGTCTGTAGGCATCAAATGCATACTTACCTATCCCATAAGCTTGATATAAAAATAAAATCATCTCTTCAATTATTGAAAAAGTCTGAAAACAAGCAACCTGGTTAATAAAAAATGGGAAAATCTGTGAAATTACATTACATGTTTTCCTATTATAAATAATAGATTGGGCAACTCAAATATTTGATAAATTTTTGATGGTAACAAACTCTTCTGTAAATAAATAGTGAGCATGGAAATCTGCTTTATGGATAATTCACAGAAAAGGTCTAAAATAACAAGACTCAATCATTCACTGGTTCTTCATATTTCTTGAGAGAGGAA
This sequence comes from Nothura maculosa, assembly GCA_032353885.1. Taxonomy (NCBI): domain Eukaryota; kingdom Metazoa; phylum Chordata; class Aves; order Tinamiformes; family Tinamidae; genus Nothura; species Nothura maculosa. The sequence continues at coordinate 1,696,803 of JAUBOD010000469.1, read as the reverse complement.
AAAATGAAAAGGCAATAACAGCTTTGCAAGTGGTTACAACTCTGAGATGGCAGTTTGTGCATCCAGATTATCATAAAGCATGAATCATAAAGATCTTATTATGTGATTATGCAAATACACATTAATTACACAATTATAAGCATCTATGGCAAAGAAATATGATTAATTATATGACTTGGTTCACTTGCTGAATGCAATAGCATTAGCTACTAGAGGTCCATAGATGTGTTTCTTTTTTTGATTCACTGACATTTTAATATTATGAGGGTATTATAAATTACTGTAAAAACAGATGATAAAAACAGATGGAATAAACTTAACTGAAGCCAAAACGATTTACACAGCTTAAAACTGAACAGTTTGTGTATTTATCCAGCTATAAATGTTTTGCTCTATGATCATGAGTTCTGTTTGGAAAGAAAGTTTCCAAAAAACAGTGGCATAGCTAGAAAAGGCTCTTTAAACATGTGCCTTGAAATAGCTAGCAGCACTGAGCGAAAAGGGATTAGTGGGAGGTAAGGTATGGCTTTCAGAGAGGCGGCTGCACTGACCCCCTTGAGCAGAAGGGGCCAAGTACTGCTAGTTGGAAACTAGCTATTTGGAAGCTAGCCAATTTGCCTTAGCTTTCCAGTAGAACGAGCCTTCCGGAAAGCCATCTGTCCTAACCTGTACCAAACACCTCCCTTAGGACAGGCTTTCTGGGCCCATCTCTTCCTTGATTACAAGAGGAGCTGTCACACGTTGCCAGATGTCAGTGCTTAGCCCAGAAGAAGTTAATGTTAGGTATCAGTGTGGTGCATCATGCTACTCCTGGGTAGCACTGGATGGGATGATGTCTTCCAGACACATTTCCAAAGCTTGTTCTCCTCACTATAACATCTGCCAGCTGTTTGGAGTGTGGATCTCAAGCCACATGCAAGCTGCTGTCATACTTGCACTCGGCTCTTTTGAAATGCTTTACACTGCCAGTGTCCCCTGAACAGTTGATGCACAATAACAATTAGAAAGACTGAGGCTTTCCACAGTCACTTCCCAACCTATTGGACCCACTGTACAGCCAACACATCTGACTAACATGGTTACACATTCCTCTGGCTGAGGGAAAGAAAAAAAATGTTTCTGCCTGAACTATGTTGTTGCCTACAGCTTAGCCTTGCTCCTTGGAGGTCAACAAAGTCTAATGACTTCTACCAAAAGTACCTCCATCTCTTTCATCTGTACTGCAACAGCCCCTGCAGAGCGTAATCCCTCCCGGTCAAATTTGGGAGGTAACAACCTCCTCCTCCCTTTGCACAACCACTTCACAATGACAAATTGTAACTCTTTCTTCTAACTAGAATAAAAATTGTCATAACAGAGCATCTGTAGTTTTTAAGCTAGCAACTATTTTTAAATTAAAGAGAAGTTCAGTAGGTCTAGTAAGCCTCATGAAAGCAGATGGAGAAAAAGTTGCCATAACCTAATCTGTCTGTTCTCTGTTTTTTTCACTTCAAAGTAAAGATCTAATTATCTTTTTATAGATACAAATGTCAGTTACCTTTTAAGGGCTAAGGTAGAAAAACTCTAAAGCTGATTACAGATGTGGATATTCCAAGATGCACTAAACTTTGGATGTACATTTTATACCTACAATGAGAATGTCAGACATAAAATCAATTTGTTTTGTGCATTCACAACGTAGTAATTGAAAACACTTATGAAAATACAGGAATTAAAAAGTAAGTGGCTCTTTATTTTGGAGTGGATTATTTTTAAAAATGAAGTAGTCTCTAAAAGGAGGTACTGATTAGAAAAGCTGGCTTTTGCAGATGTGCTCAAAGTCATCTTCATTTTTTGTTTAAAAATAAACAATGTGTTTCAGAAAAGAAGCTTATAATTTTATGTTTTAACATTTACTGTTGACCTCATTCTTTTTCCATAGAAATCACTAGTAAAACTCCCACAGATCCCATAAGAGAGTAGCGTAAGGCAACACTAAGTGCTTTTGAATATATCACCTAAGAGTGTTTATCTTTTTTGGTGGCAAACTCCCGGAGCTCAAGTAATCTCTGAGGTCATTACTAATTAGAAGCTGGCATCACTCCAAAAACGCAGGAAAGGTTTCCTTCAGACCGCAGACAATACAGAAAATATTGTACATTAACACAATCCATTCTCATTAACACTATCAGTAATAAATCTTTGTGGTGCTCACTCAGCAAAAATATCTATGTCCTCTCCTTTGTAGCCTTCCATGGGAGAGAGTATATGTGACTTTTCAGCAATTTCTTCATCTTTTTTAGAGGGATTGACAAAAAATGCAGTTCTTCCACAGAAACAGACTGTGAGCCTCTTAGGAAAGCCTTCTCTCTGTGTCAAAATAATGGCTGCATTTTAAGAGGTAGCTGTACAAGCTGCAAAGATCAAAGCCTTTCCTTTAGCAAAAAAGAAAAAAAAAATGCCGGTAAATCCACTTGAGGAAGCTGGGGGCTCATCCCAGGGGATGCCTGACTCCATGGCTGCTGAGCATAGAGCGGTGCAGGAGTCCTGCCTTTGCCGTGTCCCAGGGAATGGGATTCGGGAAGCAAACAGGGTCTCTGTTTTCTGCATAGCTCTAATCTGCAGTTAACTCATTTATACTCACTGATTTATGCGGCTAGACATGAGAAGCAGAGTAACTTAAGTTTCGGTGTATTAATTAAAGCTGAAGAAGTGGAGAGTTAACCTAGAATTATTCATAGTCATTATTATACAATAGACCTTGCTAACAGCTTCAGTGTGCAGTTGAAGTAATACATCTCTAGAAGGCAGTGATAGGTAAATACTTAAAAGAGGAATAACCTTCATCATTTGTTAAACTCTAACTGTGTTTTGGTGCTTTATCATGCACAATAATGGCTTCTGCCTTAAATTAATTTCAAGATAAAAAGAAGATAAGGAGGCTGGTTTTCTGCCAAAGTGAGAGCGTGCTATTGGCACCATGCAGTGTGCCAGCTAGTTCCAGCTGCAGCTGGGCCCAGCACACTTGTTAGCAGGCTCCTGCCTAGCTCTGCCACATCACATCACTTAGCCATGAAAAGCCAGGACGTGTGATGCAGAGCATGGCCAGCTCACCTTGCCCTACAAGTCACGTTGTACAGCCTCCTACCCTCTTCCAAATTCTTTGGATACCAGAGGATGGAGACAGCCATCTCTCTCCAGCAAGAATGACTTGTCTTGATATCCCCTTTACATAGCAGGAGAATGGATGAGGAAGGAGCAGCTAGGGGATCTGCCAGCACTTGGGACATAGTCGACATTTAAGATTTCTTTGTAGAAAGCATAAAGGAGGTGCTCATATTGTCTCCAGATCCAAGAGGTCACTGAACCAGCCAAGAACAGGTGAGAGCAGACAAGGAGCCAGTAACAGGTTAAAACTTTCATTCCATCTCATTTTTTCAAAGAGAAGATGAACTCTGTGCTCTGCAGTTCTCGTGCCTGTTGTTCTCTCACCCAGAAACATTGGTCAGCCTCACGCAGCCCAGTCACAAAACCCCTGTTTGCCAGTGGAAGACCAATTATTTTGCCCTATCACACATAAGTTTGAAAGCCTAGACTTGTGTCAATTGTTTTTATTTCCACCATATTTCCCTTATTAATAAAAAAGGAAAGATATATTTCCAAGTAGAAGAAAACAAGCATTTATAACATGACCGTAAGATAAAATATATAACTAATATATTTATATCAGCTGAACAGAAGTCAATATTTCTCATGAAAACTCATGTCAGTTCAAGAAGTAAATGAAAATTCAGCTCTCCTCTTGATTTGAAGCTAGTGCTTTGAGCCAGATTTAGTTCACATTTTCAGAATTTATAATACTGTGATGCTTGCCAAAAATCCTTAATTAGATCAGAGTAGAAGCAAAACTGTCAGATGTAATAGCAGAATATAACGAAGGGAAAAAAATATTCCTGGGTTAATTGGATAAGTTCATCTGGCCAGTTTTGTCATGTTACTTTTCTAGAATGATTTGCAGACTAATAATGAGGATAACGGTGCTTTTTTTTTCAGTAATAATAAAAGCTGATTCCTCAAATACATTTCATTTACAAGACTCCAGAATTTGTTTATAACTAACATAAACTAACAATAAGCATCCGCCTTCCCACAGCACACATAAATTGTGAACTTCTTCTGAACTCAGCTGCTTGGATTGCAATTTGGGTTCATTACAAGTGTGGGAACCTCATAGCATGTGCTGCTGGCTGAGCAGTGCAGCACAGCTGAGGCCTAGCTGGATCAGATCTCCAGCTGTACCAAATACCTTCGTATCCAGTATTCGGAAGAAGACTGCAACACTTGAAAAGGATAAAGAAAAGAAAAAGAAGACACTAAACTGAAAAGCTAGGTGGAGGTCATGTTTCTTCTAGTTCCCCCAAATAAGTGTTGGCTTTCAGGAAACTTTTCTTGATGTAGCATATTAGCACAGAAAAGCTTCTAAGAAGTAATATTTGTATTATAGTCAGCATTTTTTTTTCATAATAATCTTATTCTTTTTCAGTCAGCCACCTCTTTATAGGTTCAGATCTGCAGGGACATGTTTGAGTGAAAGCAGGACACTAGATGCCTAGGCTATTTGATCACTGGGAAATAACAAATCACACAACTTTTACAATGCAAAAGGCCAAAGCCAGCCTGCACATTACTTATAATGGGCCCTTCAACGCTGTGAGCTGTGTATCAAAAAAAGCTGGACATGTATTCTGCAGATAACTTACCTTTTGTTAAGCTTCAGCACAGCTGGTGGGAATGAATTATGCTGATATGGTGCTCTACCAAATCATCTCCAAGTCACAAGAGAAGGTTATTCCTTTACAGAAGAATGAGCACTGAGATAGTCTCTTTTGAAAAGAGAGAATAGAGAAGTCTTGCCATTTGATCTTAGTTTTATCTGATGACACAATAGCTGGCACTCACGACTACTGGGAAGTTAACAAGTAATTTAAAATACACCCTATGTAGTTCACCTACTAATGTGAGCATTTCACAGAAATATCTAGAGGCAAAAAATGTTTTGAAGACTGCAACACAATCTCAGCGTATATTTTTGGGAAGGTTTTATTCTGAAATAAAGAGCAGTGCTGTCCTGCCTTCCAGAGATCCAAATCCCTTTTCCCCATTCAAAACACTTTCCTAATGAGTAAGGAATAGCACAGACAAGCTGATACTCATCCAGCCTAGCTCATTTCAAGGGGCAAAGCAGACCCAAAAAGCAGACTTATTACTACTCATGAAGCCATTCTGGAGCCAACCAACTGGAGCCAACCAACTGGAGCCTCAAAGGAGTGATCCCTTGGAGAAAATACCAAAGGAAAGGGCTGTCCTCTTATATGACACGACATTTGAGGTGCATTAGGTTGCTCACCAAACCTTGATGCTGTGACCTGCATTTAGGATTGGAGCAGTAACAGGCACTTAGGAGTGATGCATGCATCATCCCAACAGCAAGATGCAGGAAAGCATAATTTGTATTAGCTGCACTTTCAAAGTGAATTTCAAAGGTAGCACTAAAACCAGAGTAATTTTTTCTCCACTTCCTCAGTCATTCAGTCTATCCCCTAGAAAGTAACAACAGTGCTGCATGACATACAAGTTTTTACTGCTTCATTTCTCTCAGCATAAAGCACAATCAGGAGAGAATTGCCGATTTCTCCTCTTAATACGGATATTTGTGCTTGATTGTCGTAAACTCTTACAGCACAGCAAGCACAACAGAGAGTTTTCAGGGTACTCAGCTGAGCTATTGTGGCCCATATATATCAGATTGGAACTAAACTCATACTGTGCAAAGCGCTGAAGCCAGCGTGTAATTGAATCACAAGAATTAGAGGAGAAGAAAAGGCTGCTAGGTCAGTTTGCTCACAGGGCCTCTGCCCGAGATTGCAAATAGCTCCTCCTCAGCTGGAGCCAGGCACATGCTCTACCTCTGTATGGCTGTGGTGAGAGAAGGGCCGTGGCGAGCAGTGCAGGGCCTGGAAACCACCAACCCCTTCTGCACACAGACTGTGGGTATCAGTCAACTGCCATCTCATTTTGAGCTTTGTGTCACAACATGGAAGACATTAAGATCTGGAGTACATGGAGAAAAGTGAAATTTAAGAGTATACAGTACAAGAGCATAAGCACCTATGAACAAGAGGTTCTAAAATAATCATCCCTGGGAGTTGCAGCTGAGGTAAAAAACCTGCACCAGGAAAACCAAGCATCATCACAACCCACCACTACAACGAGGCGATGAGCTACGAGCAGTGATCCCAGAAAGCATTAGGCGAGGCCTTTATCCTGGGAGACAGACTTAATATTGTCCCTACATCACAGTCAGATCAGTGAGATCTCCTGAGTAGTGTGAAGAAGTTCAATTGCCTGAAATACATGCAAAGAAGGGCTATGGCATGATCAGATAATTAAGCTGACTGCCTTACAGTGTGAGGTTGAAAGACCTTGGCAAAAGTGGAATTTAAAATTGGGACATGCTTTTTTTCTGTGTATGTATATGAGAGAAAAACAGGAAGGAATCTGGAAGAGAGAGATGAAGGAAAGAAGGAGAAAAAAATGGAAAAAAAAAGACACGTAAGAAGGGAGCAATCGTGGCAGGAGAATAAGTAGATGTAAAAGGGGGAAAAACAAGAGGAAAAAAAGAAAAAGAAAAGGTCTCTCTTTCAGAAATCATAGAACAACCTTCAAATAGGAGCCAAGAGTGCAAGAAACATATGTGGATGGTTCTTGATAAATTTATGAATGGGATTATGGGATTACACATCCTATACTGGACAACAGAATTGCCTGGTTCACTAGCTCCTGGGCATCTTTCCAATCCTATGCATAAAGCTGTTTTTATAAAATATATCCCTGTCTAGACTAAATCATTTGTGATGGGTTAGAGAATTCAAAACTCACAATTTCCACAGGACTATTTTTTCAGTTTCATTTTACTAAAAAAGAAAAAGGGAGAGGGATTAACATGGTATGCAAATGTGTATGAGAAAAGATGTGGCCAAGCAGAAATATGAGAAGAATCAGAAGTAACAAGTAGGTAAAACTGGAGAAAAGTGGGTTAGTGAGAGACAAAAAAAAAGACAAAAGTACTTAAAAGAGCGTTATAAACAGAATAAAAACCAGTTATTCTCATTAGACAACAAGGCTGATCAAGAAATACTAATAACTAGATTAAAATGCAGCAGGGAAAATTTATAACTAGAGGAGCAGTTACATAATGGAACCTGCCAGTGAAGGTTACAGCATTTCCATCACTGAAGATATTCAAAGCTATTTTAAGAATAATGAAATCCATCCTCCAATGATTCAGGCTGATGGACTGAGATGACCCAGAGATGTCTCTTCCACCACAGATGATTCTATTCTTCTACAAGCACTGTTGTTGCTAGCAGGAGCTGCACTTCAGTGAAATATTTCAGTTCATTTTAAAAAGAAATCATATTATAATAAATGTTAAGTGAAAAAAATATAGCTAACTGTTCTTCCCAAACAGAAGAAAATTAATGGTGCTTCAGTTATCTACATTCTGGAATGCTTCTATTCATTTTTAGCTAAATGTAGTACTCATACTGCAGTTCCTCCAAGAAAAAATTATTTTTAAAAACAAACCCAGACTTTTCTCATGTCTGGAATTAGAAGAACTTATTAATGTGTCTATTCCACACATTATACCCAAGTTTAAGAAATAATTAAAAATTCCACTGGTTTCATGCAATATTCTATTCATATGTTTCAATAGTTATTTGCAAGTTCAGTGTTAAAAAGGAACTTGAACAGGTTTCCTTTTTATTGGAATTATTGCTCAATGTTGTGTAATATCCTTAAAAAGCAATATGTTTTACTGTAAAAAAACTGTCAGGGTCAGTTTTGGAATCAGGGCCTGAGTGGAACAGATGAAAATTCTTGGACCTATTAGTTTAAGTTAGGTTGTATCTAACCTTAGTTTGGGTGGCAACTGTTTCCAGTAAGTGTAACCTATGGATATTTCACCTTTCAGCTCATATGCTACTGTTCTACTTCACTAACAAACATCTATGACATTTCATCAACATTCTAGTATGTGGAAGAACATTTCTCTGGTATAAGAAGCATGAGACCATTTTTCTTACAAATTTTTAGATCTAGTGAATTGGTTGTGCTTGTCACAGTGCACAGAAATAGGGAGCACACACCCAGAGTTTCATTCCTCATCATCAGAAATACAAGATGCTTCTACCTTGCTCTCTCTCCGTAACAGTCAAGGTTAATTAATATGTCAGTAACCTGTCTATGCAGAGCATGTGCATGGAATCAGTGTCGCTGCTAGGGATGGGTATTATCTACATCAACAACATCAATCAAGGTCAAAATTAATTAGAAACATAAAATATATTTCTGGAAGAATCAGGCTAGTTTCCTTAGCTTCTTTTTCCTTCTTTATCTAGAAAACTATATAAAGAACTTGTAGGCAATATTAAAGGGTTAAATTCAAAGAACAGAGTTTTATTTTTAATGAAGAAATTAAGAATACTATATATTGAAGAGTTAGTATTTTATGTCCTCTTTATTAAGCTATTTGGTATTAGGACAAGAAGAAGGGGATATAATGTTCTGTTTTCAAATCCTGCATATCTTGATTTCTTAAAACTTGCAGAAAGCATTCCTACCCCAAATGCAGCAATTGAAAAAATATCTTTCCTGAATATGTTTTCTAGAATGATAGATTTGGAAAATTCTAAGAAAAACTATGCTTCAAAGCAGTTACCTTCAATTATGCATGCAAAGTGATAATTCTTAAAAAAATACTGTTATGTATCAAAGCTGTCAATAGGTATCATTTTTATTAATGCATTTAAGCTAACAATAATTTAACTTTATATTGGAGGCACTTGCAATGTGACTGAATGAAAAATATGACACCTACAAAAAGGTACTCCTCTCCCTTATCTTATTTGTTTTTAATTGTCCTTTGTTTTTTTTAATCAAAGAAGCCTTGATTAACTTGTATACCATGAGTGCCTGCTTCCAAGTTCCCAGCTCTGTCTGCTTTGTTTTTCCAAAGCAGTCACACCTCGGGGCTTCGGGGCTTGGTAGGCCAAACACAGGGGAAGGGAAAAAAGCTGCACACATTCCTGCCTAACTCTGTAACACACAGCACAAGTGCAGATAGCCAAGGGCATATGGGTTCCCAAAGCTCAAAGTCTGTAATGGAGAGTGGCAGAGGAACAAAGAGCTCTTCACTTTAGGATATAGATTTTCAATTTTGGATGTGTAAGTGTTTGCTTGAGAGTGGGAGGTCTTTGTGCAGTGCTGAATGTCAAAGGCTTCTGGTACCATGTGAGTTAGGTGAAGCTGCAGGACTCAGAAGGGGCCCTGAGACAGCAACAAGATTGATGAGGTTGTCAGTGAAGAATGAAGATGGCCATGTAGGGTGGTGTATGGGTCTCATGGCCAGATCACGTGAGATGACAGGAGAAGAGCAAGATGAAGAACTCTACAAAACAGGGAAGAGGTCACAAAGGTATTGTTACTGTTTGGCTAGTCTGCCTCAAGGTTGAAGTGATTTTTACCTTGGAAAAAAAAGAGAGAGATCATTTTTCTTCTCACCTACTCTAAACTTCCTTTATTACCCACCAGAAAACTCTTGACATTGTTTAAATCAACGTTTCATCTCTTAAAAATTATCAACCTGGAAAGGATGTGTAGAAAATAAGGTAGATCCACTTGCAGCCTCATGGGTATTTAAGCCCATACAGCATTTTGCAGTATTTCAACATCACAGGTGTTGCAAAAAAAAGTACTCATCAGTTATAAGCCATACTCAGCTAAAAGCCACTGAACTGGAGTGATGAGATCTAAAGGAAAGTTCTTTTTTTTTTTTATCTCCCTTCTTTGCTGCCAGGATAAGAGACTGATGTAGTTAAGTTATATTTTCAAAAAAAATTAAAAATCATTTGGGTGCTTAGTTTGAGACCTACATAGTAGCCCACAGCTTTTGAGGAAAGTAAAATCTGCTCTTCTTTCATTCATTGTCATGGGTGCTGTGAATCTTAAATAAAGAACAACAGAAATCTCATGGTATTATGGAGAAACAACTGTATTGCTGCCATTCACTCGGGTAAGACCAAAATATATGACAGTGCACTATCCACATTAGTTCCACTGGACTCGAAGAAGTCTGAGGCAAAACTACCATGGTAACCGAGATAAAACAGCCACTTCACTTTGCTTGTGAGGTCAGCAACTAATGGAGTGAGGTTTTTCATTCCTTAATCAAAGACTTCTCAAGAGAGAGAGGTGGTAGCCATTTCTCCTTAGAATTAGTGTAGAAAATAATAAGCTATTTGGGGCAGAGGCTTCCAATCCATGCCAGTCTGCACTGCACTGCACTGCACATTGAAGTAAACAACAAGTCACTATCCCAGGGGCTGGGAAAATGAGGATCAAAAGGGGTGTCCAGGCAAAGATTTGAAGATGGCAATGAGGAAGTGCAGAGATGTGCACAGTGAGATCTTCCTCCCAGATATGAGAGGCCAAATAAGTAAGGAAGACTTGTATCCAGAGTCTCAGAATGAAAATAACCCAAACATGCATTTCTTGAAGTAGAGAAAGAGGC
>JAUBOD010000469.1:1657630-1672652 GCA_032353885.1 Nothura maculosa | reverse complement strand
ATTCAGATGATACATTCATTGGCCTTGTTATACAGTGCTTGTGCTCCCTCACAACCCTGCAGTACAGGAACAGCTGGAAGGACAACCCCAGATATTCACCCACAAACAGACAACATTTCCATTTTGAGTCCCCCATTCTTGTGTTATAGCAAATTTTATCTAAGAGAAACTACAACATTCTTGTCTCTGCTAATGTGAACAGGATTTTTAGCTTAAATTTTCATGGTCTTAAGGCAGAATCCTTCATGAGTCCTTCACAAGCATTCTGTATAAGCACTAGGAATTTACATTAATCTAGAGAAAATATATTTTAAAAATTGACTTAGAGATGGAAGATGCACAATTTAAACTTGTATGGAAAATGAATTAATCTGTGCAGATTTATGGAAGATTTGAATAATTCTCCCTTTACCCAATAGAAATAAAAAGGAGGAGAAAGTTGCTTTTAACTACTTTTGCCCACATCTCTTCGGTTTTTACATCTTTCTTACAGTTTTACACAGCCACACTGCTCTGTGCTTGAAAAGACAAGTGATTCACAAAGTTTCAGCTAGTGGTTTATCAATTTGTTCATATTATTTTGGATGTCTAGACAGAAAAGCTATTCATCATGACTGAAAAAGCGCAGACGTCACACCTGTCTTCAGAAAGGGAGAAGAGGAAGCTGAAGGGAACTACATGCTGGTCATCTAGCTTATGTTTCTGAATTAGACTCAAAGCTGGAAAAATTACAGCAAAATTGCAGTAAAATATTTTTAATTATATCTTTGTGAAGCTAAAATAGAAAATAAATTAGTGAAAAACATAATGAAGGGGATATCTTGAAAAGAAGTGAGATAAGAGAATGGAAAAACAGAAAAAGTAAGCTGAGGTGAAATTTAATGCTGGAAAAAGATAAAAGAAAAGCATGTGAAAGAAGACAAGGAAACAAGATATGAAAAAAGAAGGAATATGGATGAATAGAGAAACAGAGAGCATAACAGAAATTCACTTTGCTAAAGTCATCCTTGGTAGAAAGGCTGAATTTGACTTATCTTTATTATGTAAAAAGTGCTTGCCAAAGTCCATAATGAAGGCTGGATAAACAGAAAATCTACTGTGAATTCTCTGTGTCTCTGCATATTTTTAAATTGCTCTAAATATCACAGTAAAAAAAAAATGATAAAATAACACTTCTGTGTCTCATTACGTGGAAGTAAGAATTTATAACATCATTTTGAAAAAAAACACACACACATTGTCATCATCAAATATAGTAGCAATTTTAAAACTGTGTATTATAATCACAAGAGATCATTACCACACCATGAATTATCTACAGACAGAGAATCTGAAATAGCCTTTTACCAAAAAGGTAATAAAATAAGACAGTTTTATATAGATCTTAGCACTTTAAATTTCCGATAGAATAAAAAAGAAAGTTGAATTTTTCAGATAATATCACTGCAGTGCTTCTACATGATTCATTACATCATCACCATCATTATTACTACCAAAATAACACCAATTTCATATTACAAATTTGACTGAAAACATACCATAATTTCTCATTAACAGTCCTATAATCCTAAACTGGATCCGTCTATGGAACATAGTACCTAAAGATTAATGAGAGCTATTTCCACATTCACAGCAAATTTGAGATACCAGCTGAAAGTCTGGTAGATCTGTATACAATATTCTGTGCAATAGCTGTCTTGTGCATGACAGATGAACTCCCCAAGTGTGAAAGGCAGCAATGCAATGCGATGCAATATGCTATGTAAGAATTGATTCCTCCTTATGCAACACATGTACCTATACAGTGTGTAACTGAACAGCCAGGAGGCATTTGTGCAGAAGAGAAAAAATAAAGGTCAACTCAGAGAGGGCTGTTGTTCATCGTGTGTGAGACACCCTCCGGGTCCCACAAAAGGACAGAAATTCAAGTAAGGGATTCAGATATTCCAGAGTGTCTCCTCAAATTCTTCTTTTTCAAGTATACCTAAAACCCTGAGTTTCCTTGTATTGTACAAGGAAAACAGAGGTCCTGATGACCGTGGTATGCAGTGCTGTATTGACATCATTTAGCATCCTGCCTGGTCTGCTTTCTTGTGTGTGTTTTTTTTTCCTCTCTCATTTGTCCTCAATGCATCTGCCCCTATGTTCCAAGCATTATAAAATGCAACTACAGGAGTCAAGATTCTTCTGTTTTTTACTTTTCTCTGGTTATTAATAGGGTCTCTCTGTTCTAACTGAAACCTCATTTCTTGAAACTTATTGGAATCTAATCGTGAAATCTCTCCTTGCTCTGTGAAAATAGCACAGCAATCTTACTTGTAGTAGGCGCTACAGGAGCAATGAGAACAGAAGGGCAGCAGTATCACATTTGAGGAAGGGTTTTTCCAAATTGGAACAATCAGTTGGAGAGTGGAGGATGCATCAGTCCTCAGGGTCTTCTCTTCCTTCTTTCTTCCTCTTAAGGAGAGCTATGGAATTTACCAGGAATCCATGAGAATGGGTTGATCTCCTGGGGCTTTGGAGACCTGAGACATCCCGCCAGTTAAAAGAAAGGGGCTCATCCTGCAAGAGCAAAGAGAATTGGAAAGAAGGATATGAAGCACATAAAGAGGAAAGAAGGGAGATGCAGGATCTGGATGAGGGGAAGAGGTGATAGAGATGAAAGAACGAAAGACAAAGAGAGGAAAAAGCAATAAAAAACTGCAGGATGGAATAAACACAACTCCAACATGTACAGGAAAACAGCACAAACTTGCTGGGCTGAAGTCCCCTTTCAAACTTTCCCAAGGATCAACAGACCATTTGGCACCTGGATCATTTATGGGAAGGATCCCATAAATGCTCAGGTGCAGGGCAGTTTTGACCATTAATACAGTGATTTTGCTTGTCTCTGTACTTCATCATACTAAAGCCAGATCTTTTCCTCTCCCTCTGCTACTGGTGACCCTTTTCCCTGGGTCTAGTATTCAGGTGAGTGGTCTTCCAGTGCTGACATTTAATATTGTTCAATCCAAAGAGACTGTGTGACCGGAGCTCTTTATCAGCAAGAAGTAAACACATTTGTAGCGTTAAATTTTGTTGGTCTGCCTGAAATGAAAACTAGACTGAGTGCTAACAGGCTGAAGCACCGGAGAGTCCAACAAATCAAAGATTACTTTAACAGGGACCAAGAACAGTCTTTCACAAAAAAAAAACAAAAAAAAAAACAAAAAAAAAACCAGTATGGTAGCAAAGAGATTATCTTCAGATAATTGCAGGCTGTTTCCCTCCCCTGTCCCCACCTACTCCCCCCCAAAAAATAGATGTTAATGCAAAAAGACAGCTGTATTTTTCACTGCAGAAGCTGAACAACTAAATGTCTATTCCCATGACCACACTCAATCCCCACTGGCATTCTTACAGCTTTTTCCAAGTCTTATCAGCTAGTGAGAGAATGACTGGGAGATAACTAGTTAAGGTTATATAAACTATAGCATTGCCTCCCTCTTCAGTGTGATTTTAGGAGTTTCCTATTTGCAGGCTGAGTGGAAGGATGCTTCATTCTCAGGTAATAAGATCCACATCAGACAGCTTCTGCCACCAAATTACACTTGACAAGAGTTTTCAAGAGAGCTTTCAGAGAAGGTGGGTGAATAGATAGATTTCCTTCACTAAAAGAAAACACTTCAAGGTGAGAGGACTGATACTAGTTCTGTGCATCAGGCACTGCTGTCTGCCAGTGCCTTTCCCTTGCAGAGAATCCTCCTCCTATTCCTACAAATATTTCCCTTTCCGTTCACTGCAAGCTCCCTCCCGACAGTGGTTTCTCTTTTCCTTTTCCCAACAATAGCATCCAAGGGGTGTTCTTTCTCCACGCTACATTAAATGCTGCCCTTACAAACCATGGCAAACCTGTGCATCTCTGCCTTGTGCTGCGCAATGGTCCCTTTTACACTGAAGACTAGAAGCAGCTGAGCATGGCCGCCCCTCCAGCTCTGCTTCGGGAGCTCCTACTCCATTCCCACACAAAGCTCGCCATGGCTCTGCTTCTGAGCACTAATGCAACAGCTGTCCATGGATTGCCTGCCTTCTGTCACTTCCCGAGGTTAAAATGCAAGCTTTGCTTCTCAATACAGTCAGGCTTGAATTCAGTAATGGGCACTATGTCTGCTCCTCCCTCAGCATTTGTATTGTCCAGTGGAGCACTGCTGTTTGCAAGCTGGTTGGAAGAGGAGCGAAATGCTGGGATGCTGTCCATACCTAGTCCCTAGCACCATGAGTCTGGTGCTACCCATCTGGCATGTGACAGTCGTTCTTTATATCTGACTCATCTGATATGTCTCTGGTCACAGTGCAGGCAACTAAGTGACAGGAATATCTGTTTCCCAAACTTAAAATATAGGTGCCCTAAGTGTCCCCTGCTGTGGTTGCACTTGCAACCTCCCTGCTGCCTCTTGCAATTTGCACGGTGCAATTTGCCACCATGCTGGACACAGTGGTCACTTCAGGTGAAAAGGTGGCTGTGGACCATGGTCAGACAATTTACCGGATTTAAATGAACCGGTGGGGAGTGATGAATGTTGTCAAGCATCAGCAAGGGAAGTAAAGTGCTGCTTGGAGTATTTTGATATCTTAGGAAGGAGTCAAGGGAATTCATTTTTTTTTTCCATTTCCACAAATCCATTCCAAATAGAGATAATAGCTAATAAAATAATAGATATTTTCAACTCCAAAGCTAATATTACTGAATTCTTGGCACCCCAGAGATGCTCATAAGCATTTAACCACTCTGTGTTACAGGAAGTAAAAGCTGCTAACCATCTATCTGTTTGAGAATCAAAGCTAGAATTAAAACTCAGTTGCCAGCCCCCAACTGCTTGTTCACATCTCAAGTCTCTTCTAAGACACAAAAACCTAGAATGGCCAAATACTCAGATCAAGTTACTGCTCAAACAGAATCTGATCCAGTCAGCATACTAATGGGAGTATTACTTCAGTGAGCAATCTGCTGTGCAGTCAATGAAACTGTTCACATAAAGTAGGTGTCCACAGCTTCTCCCTGTGAATAGATGGGAGGCTAGAGCAAATTATGTTTTCTCTAAAATGGGAAAGAGAAACTGTCAGACAATTTTCCAACTTCAGTATTGTTAGCTGTTGCTAAATTAACAAAACATCCAGTACGTGACCAAATTATCAAATGGCTTAAATACAATTATAGTGCATTTTAAATATCAGTTCTAATTATATTTTCCTTTGACAAAGTAATTACACTTCAAGAAACTGCAATCAGAACAATTTTTCACTGCCAAATCTGAGAACAGAAGGTGAAAAAGGTGCATTTAGATGATTTTATAAATGACTAGCTTAACTTTTATATAATAAAAAACCATAATAGTAGAACAGCTTAAAAATAGACTACAGAACTCACATTTTAATCTTATTTCAAGTCATTCAATGATTTGTAATTTAATGAGCCCAAATACAAAGCTTATATTTAGTTTTCTTTCCCTCCATTAACTTGATTTCTTGATATTTAAAGTTGCTGGACTGCAACAGAAAGATTTTTACATCTTTTTAGTCCAAAATTCATACAAGATAAAAATTCAACAGAGAAAATCCCTATCCTACCTGAGTCCAACAAGGTTCCCTGAACTTGTGCTAGAGAAGACTACAAAATACCCCTACCATGAGGCTACCTGTTTTGTGAGGTAATGAGTAGTTAAACAACTATTAATTGGTAGTTAAACAAGGGCAAGAGATAGGAAGACAAGTAATAAATTAAACATTCAGGCACTTACACAAAGAAACGGGAGATAACAGTGACTATATCAGAAAACAGAGATGTCAGATTGCTGCTTGATGGGATGCTGCAGGAACCACTCCAAAAACCTTCAGGAGCTTCAGCCAGAACTTTGTAACTGATAACAAGGGGTAAGGAAGATTATCATGGGTCTCCAAGGGCAGGAGCAAATTTACTATAGGATATTTGAAGGAAAAGATGGCAATAGAAATCAGAGTATGGCACATTTAAGCGAAAGGGTGAAGGCAGAAAAGAAAGGTATCATAGCAGATTGGGAGGGAATAATAACGGGAAAAAGGAGAGGAGGGGGATAACAGTGGCTGATGGATAGTAAACAAGATGCCCTTCACTTTTCTGGCCAAGTAATGTGCCTCATCACCACAATCTGCTGTAACTAAACTCTAATCCTAACTACTTTCCTGGGAGGGAGACTGATAGAGGGATCAGAGACTCCGCTGCTGGAGGGGCAGTAGGGAGGGAGACCCATGTGTGTTGGTGTGTGCATGTGTGAGGGAAAGAGCTGCTAGCAAGCTCTGAGCCCCAAAGCAAGAAAGGGTATTTCGTGTCTATATGAGTGCTACTTGCATGCACGAGGTGCCTGCAAAGGTGCTGCTCTGCTGTGTGTGTTACTCTTCTGGTGGCAGGTCATCGGTATGTGTGTGTGCCTGTGTGGTGCAGCTGGACCAAACACTGTGGGCATCACAGCAGCCTGGAGAACAGTCCCGGGGCACAAAGCCCACATGGTTCAGCACCGCTCCAACAGTGGTCAGAGATCACTGCAACAGTGATGTCTGCAGGCTGTGTTTTCCTGCTCAGGTATGTATGTCTCCAGGTTTGCTCTGATTATCAGATGCACTCAGTAAAGGCAATTTAAAAAAAAAAATCACAGTTCCCTGCCATGTGGCCTTGGTGCTCTTCCAGCCTGAGGGAGTACTTGATGCACACAAAACCCCCAAATTTCCACTTAGCTGACTTTGATGTATTGCTCTATCTGGACTGACACCAGAGGGATATCAGCAGCATGACAAGAGCAAGGAAGGCTCTTGTTTAACACTTTTCCTTGCACCTCTGGCATTGCTTGCATGGACGATATTTCCAATGGTGCTTACAAGATTATAGACTTAAAGAACCTCTATGATAGGTTTCTTCTGGAGGCAATATTGCAGGCATGGTGATCTGGATGCAGCATCTTTTTAAGCCCCGCCTCAGTCTCCAATAGCACCAATATGCTCTCATTAGTCCCAGTAAGCATTTGGCCTACCTGCTTAGCTACTTACCTTCCCACAGCACCTTGGAGAAAATCCAGAGGCCCAAGCGTGCCTGCCTACAATTTCAGTACAAGTTTGTCAGCACATCCAGATTAGTAACAGATTGAGAGGGGGAAGATAATTAGCAATTTTGAGATGATGACTGTTAAATAATTTGAGACAAAAATATTTGTTTTGAGGCTCTGATTTACATTTTTAGCACCATTTCTGTTCCAGTCTCACTTTCAGATGCTAGATACTGCCCAAATTGTTACTAATTTTTTATCTCCATTTTTGGGGTGGAGAGGGTGGTTGGTTCATCATGACTGAAGTACAGTCCATACTTGGTCAATCTGACAGCTTTGTTCAGTCTTCTTTTTCCCCTGTTCAGCTAATGCACATCACTACCATCAAATCTCAGCTTAGTTTAGTGCATCCCACCCACTCATGACTGAAAGGTTCAGGGCCATGGCAAACTTTCAGCAGCTTTTTGCATGCATCCAAGTAGCTCATACATATTTTCTTAAGAAAGGAAGCAACCCTGGAGCAGTATTTTGTAACAACTGTAGTTGTTACCTTGCCTCTTTTTGCTGTATCAGAAAGCTTTTTGTGAGGGGAATCCTCTTTCCCATTTCATTCCTATGCATCTTTTCCATGTTTTTCTCCCATAGTACCACCAGAAGGCAAGTCACTTTTGTCAGTGTATACAAAATGTTTTGGAGATATGCATTGGGATCTGAGATATTGTGACCACTACACAGCTGAATCTCAGGAGTGCAGGGTCAATGTTTTTCTGACAGGTAGGATCTAAGAGTGACAATATATATACTGGCCACAAAGAGATACTAGGATGTAGTTGTGGAAGCAATATCCATCATTCTTGTCACTATATATGACTGGATCAGAAATAAAGGCCTGCTTCGTATCAGCCTTCCAGAGCACAGTACTTCTGACTGTGATCTTGCAGGCTAACTGGCCTGATCAGCACATCTTTTGACAAAATCTTCAATTTCAAATTCAAATTCAAATCTATTTCTCATATACTGGATATAGTGGAATATTGTAACATACTGGAATGTGTGTGTTTATTCCAGTGTATGTACTGGAATAAACCATACGCTATTTGATTGCAATTCATAGACAGGTTCTGAATATGAACAAAGTCTGCTAATCATTTCCTAAAGGCCTTTTTGTAAAAGTGATTGTGATTAGGACAGAGAAGTAAAAATTAAAGTACATTGATATTCTGAGCTAAGCAAAAGGCATTAGTGGAGTCCTAAAAGTCATTGTCCTGATTTATTATACTCCTCCAGGGCTTCGGTGATGACATACTTGCTGCATGCCATATGTTTCACACAGTTCTTGATCTTTTTCAGCATTATTCTGTAAAAGTTAATATTTATGCAAAAGAAAACTAGGAGAAGATCAGAAAGGCTATAATGGTACTAGGCCCAGCATACAAATCACACTGCCAAAATGTCTCATATTGTTGCCAGGACATACCTGTCCTTCCACTTTTCAGCCCCACTCAATAAAATATCTTTTTTTTTTTCCCCTGGAGTCTCATGATGCTTCTTGGAGAAGTCTATGAGCAAAGGCAGGGTTTGCAGTGGTAAGGCTTTGCTGCTGATTATCACCATTCTGCTGCTTTCATTGATTACCATTCAGGTGTCTCTCCTACACAAAATCTGAGATGTTTCTTCATGCTTTGCTTGTCATCTCAATACAGGAGGAAAGGGCATTCCCCAATATTGGAAGGCAGAAAAGTAGCAGTTTCTGCAAGCAAAACGTGACTAGCCTGTGGCTAGGCTTTACCATGATATTCTGCTAAGGCAAGAACTTGCCTAGGGCCCTGAAGGATTATGCAGTTGGACTGATAAGGAAGACCCCCAGAGGTACAATACTAAAGAAAAACAATAAAAATGCCATGAATTGGGATAGGAATATGTCTCCTCATTCTTTCTTCAAGGTACAAAACAGCTTCTCTCTCAAGGTGAATAAAAAAGAAACCTTCTCTGTACTCAGAATATTCCATAATTGTATTTCTGTAATACATCTGGTACCTCCTGGTTTTGGTAGCAAAATACTGAAACAGATCAGTGTTTGAGTAACAAGATTATTGTTTCTTTATTAACACTATGAAAGGTGTTACTTTTGTGTTCCTTATGCAGTGACTAAAATGGACTCCTATATTTGCCAGCAGCCCTTTCTGCCTTTCACAAATGCATGCCAGCTCTTATAGCAGTCAAAAAATCAGAGATAAGTGTGATGCCCACATTTTTGTCTATTTTTTTTCACATTCATTCATCTCCCAGTACTTCTCTGCAAGTCCTATTAATCAGCTTCAACAATCTCTCAGTTGCTCAAAGCAATAACTAATTTTTAACTTGAATTACCTATTCCCTCACAAGCCATCTACCAGCAAGAGAATTTTTTTTTGTAGTTTAAAACTGACTTTAAAAATACACTAATAGGAACTTGGAGGCAAGAGTTAATGACAGTCATTTCTACCTTTTTCTAAGTAGTGACTGTGTATGCAGGGACTCAAAGCAAAGCAATTCTTATTTCTAGCAGTATGCGTCCTTCATTAGAAGATGAGGAAGGAGGCAAGTTTCCTTTCCTTTCCAGGAGGGCAGGCTTTTAAAGACCTAACATCACTAAGGAATCAAAGACTAAAATAACAGCACTACCAGGCTTTCATTTGCTATTTCACCCCAGGTTGCAGGCACACCAAATATGTAGCTGCATTGTCACAAGATCATTCAAAGAGAAATATAGAAGACATTGTGGACCTTCAGCCATTACTGTCACACAATATGCGGATCAATGCCAGGCTGAAGCCATATAAAGTATGCCTAGCTCCATTTTCATTTTCACAGTGAAAAGACTCAAATGTTAACTCTTCACCACTTCTGAGTATATTCTTCTGTTCTAAATAAGCTTTCCACTACAAGCCACTAAAAATATTAAGAATATTTTTATTCTATTTTATTTATTTACTTATTGAGAAGTTGAGATCATAGACATTACCAAAAGCTATTTTACTATAGATAAAGCATGGCAAATGAATGGCATTGTGTTTAAATGGCTTTTCCTTTTTAAAGGTTTATAAAAAATATATGTTTATCCTGTTTTTAACATCTGACCAGTAGCTCCAAAGTTGCAGGTTTCCTAATGAAATAATGCAGTTTAACAGAGCTGGATAGCCACCCCTTCCTTCATCACACATGAGCAAGTATTTAAAAGCCATACTTCAAGTCTTCCTATACTAAATGTGTGTAACTGAAAGCAGCTGAAGAAGAGGCAGTCTTGCTCTACAGATTACACTTGCCGTCACTAAAAGAATCCTAGCCAATAGGAACCTCTCCGGCTTGTCTGTTGCACAGCTTTGCAGAGGTGCTCTAGATGTGCACAAAACATCTGACACTTCAAAGAGCCCCAGAGCTGCTGTCTAGTTGTGAACTGATATCACACAACTTGGACAATCAATTTCAGACATGTCAGGCTCATGAAAATTATGCAGCTGAGCTACATTAAGACAGATAAACCCAACCAGAGTAAGCAGTAAAAGCAACAGATTATAGTGAATGAGACAGATCTAGTTTTGCATGGATTCACCAGATGTGTTCTTCTCAACCCAGTTGGGAGGTACAAATTTGTGAGCAACAGTGAACATAGTTCCTAACTGAAATTTGTAGACTAAGAGAGAAATCTCCAAATGCATCAAATCCCGGAGCTGACAAGCCTGCTCTATAAATAAGTGAACTGGTAGTTTTTCATCCTGAGATTAAATTAGGTTTGAATGTAATAAAAAGCCCATGAACCTGGAATGCTGATAGGCGATACATATATTTACTCCCTGTCTGATCTATTTCAGACTAATCTCCCTTCCCTCATGTAACTCTTTCCATTTAGGGGGTGTGTTTAAGGGAAGCTTTTGACATAGATACAAATGGAAAGAAAGGTTCAGGGATCTGTGTCTCCAGCTGTAGTGCTTGGGTAGTTATGGAAGTATCTTCACACCCTGGGTAAGGCAGAGGTCCCAGAACTTTCACATCTGCCTCCACCACACACCTCACACATAATACACATAGACCAAGAGCAGCTCTGTACATCATCTCTGAACATCAGATCTCAATAAACCCAACAGACTCTCCAATATTATCGATTTTCATTTAAAAACAAAATAAACACAGACAGTGGGTGGTAATTCTAACCGTTTTTTGCCCACCAACCAGACCAATGTCCTGTTCACTGTTGGTGCAAGTGTGCCAGTTCCAAACCTCCTGTTACACCTTCAGGCATAATCTCAGTATAAGCCTAGATTTCTACCAAGAATATCCTGATGATTAGATAGCATTTGATTTTCTCTTGTTGATATTTCTCCACTTTGTACACAATTAGGTAAAGCCTTTTAGAGCAAAATTTTAATGTCTACAATCTACATTTCTGGAATCTTCCTGTCGTAAGTTCCTCAGATACCATAAAACTACAAAACAGTGCCTGCAGAAACTGTCTCCCCACAAAGCGCACACTGCGTTAGAAGATACTTCCTTGCCCTACTAGGATATGTCGGAGGCATGTGGATTCCGACTTGCAGAAAAATGTAAGCTTTTCAATTTCTATTGCCAAATTTATGATTATAACCAGCAGAAATATATCTTTTTCTCTCAATTTTCTTTTTTTTTTAGATTGAGGTATGCTCTTGAGTGAAGAGATCCACTTGTCCTACCGCACTGATCAATGTGTACACTACCATTTTTTATTTCCCTCTAGCTCTAGGATTTCCATGGAAAGCAACTTACTGAGCTCTTCTTTGTGCTTTAACCTTAAGGTGAGCTTTCTAAAAACATCAAAAAGGTGTCACATTACTTTTGTATTCTTCTGCATTCTCTTGAGAGTTTTTGAGTCCAAAGAAGAACTTTTAATTTTTTTTCTCCTTGCTTATTTAACTCCCTTTCTAGTGAAGCGACCCTTGAACAAAAGAAAGGATTTGTGTGTGTGTGTGTGTGTGTGTGTTCTTAATCCAATAAAAGGTATTTTGTTCCCTGGTACTATTAGAAATAGTATCTGTTCCAGCTTATTTACTGGTAAATTTAATTCATATATTCCTTTATAAGGGCTAGCTCTCCACACCAAATTGAATTTTACCTATTCACCTTCTACTGATGTGGATTTTCTTTCAGAACTAATATTTCAGTTGCTGGTATTATATCCATATCCAGCTTGAAATGAATAAATATCCATTTCCTTTCATGCTGGCAGTTCTGTAAGCTTTTGCTGTAATATTTTTATGTAATATTTTCTGAGGTAATATTGTTGCTGTTACCCTCTTTGACCACTCTGTGCACCAAAAAAAAAAAAGGGAAAGAAAAGAAAAGAAAGTAGAAAAGCAAATTAATACATTTTAGTTCTTTCATCTTTGTTCCAATGCCAGTCGCCATCTTGGGTTGGGTGGTCTGATAGATGTGCTGGGGTTTTGTGGTCTCAACCTTTGAACCATATCCAGCTTGTTTGTCAAGATTTCGTTTATCATACACATAGCAGCAAAATAGTCACCAAAACTCCATAAGGTTCGAGCTATAGTGTCTTTCTTTTCTTGGTAACTTTCAACTGTTGTGTAAAAGCTTAATGCTTGGTACTTGTATCATGTGCCAGAGCAGTTTGCCCAAGGTCATTGTCACACCATGAGCTTCCCAAATTGATCTTAAAAGAGCTTATGTGAAACCTGCGTTTTCACAGTCTTTTGTGCTCTGTTTTAAAACACATCATTCATATGTTTCATAAAAAGCAATACTCCTCAAATTTCTATGCTATTTTCAGAATGAGCCTCCTCTGACTGAATTAAGTAAAACATCAAGTGCCTTCAGAGCAAGCTGTTGTCAGATGTGAGACTGCCTTTCCTCTGCCTCCTACGAATCACATTTCCTCTTTCTGTTTCTCATCTTAGAGATCAAAATAAATATATTACTTTTTTTTTTCACTTGTCTACTACAGCTCCAAAGTTTAAACCTTGAAACTGTTGAAATCTTTAAAAACTTTCAAATATGTTTTTCTTCCATTCAGGGCATTTTCTTAGCTCATAGTATCTCATGGTACTCCTGGTATCTCATGTTGCTCATAGTGACAAGCAGCAAGTAGCAGCAGAACAACAGCATTGGGACCTATAGGCTGGAAAGCATCAAGAGCTATTTTACAGCTACATCTGTGCCAGCAAATTTAAAGTGTATGACAGAGCAGCCAATGTCTAGAATAAAGAGGAGGTAATAATAATAATAAAGGTAGCCATCTCCACACTCTCACTGTGAACAGTTCTTGGCCTAAGTGAAACCCAGACCCTGCCTGAGGACCCTCTGTGACAGTGCGGGCTGACACAAGCTAAAAACAGATCAAGGCTCATATTAATAATTTATTAAGAAAGGCAATAAAGTTTGAGCTTAGGATATTTCTTTGTTGCTATTTTACTTACAATTATACCTAAAATGACAGAAAAGGAAGACCTGCAAGTAAAATTTGCAACAAGTTCTGCTCTATCAACCTCAAATCCCTAAAAGATATGGTACTCCACATACACATACCCATATGATCTCTAAGAGAATCTCTAAGAGATTCTGCATTCTTATCAAAAAAACTCCATAAGACACTCCATTTAAAACACATGGGTGCTCCATATTGACCTATAATAACACAAATTTGTCAAATTCCATGTCACAGTGTTAGATTCATGCATTTCCACTGGCTGGGAAATGGGACACTGTAACAAGATGAGGCAGATGGCTGTGAGGGAATGAGTGTGTTATTTTTGCCAACACAGGTTAGCACTTCTTGGTGGTGAAGGCAAGATATGTCAGTGTCTGATATTCATGAAGTACCATTTGAGCTTTGTTAAAAGCTCACCTGGCACTTTTTGTTGCAGGATTTATACTTCAAGGTGCCTAAAATATTAAACCCATAAACAATGAGAGGAATAATACACACATCTTCGTCGTAACCAGTCTGCTGGGTTCTCTCTTGTCTCCTCCAATGTCTAAAAAAAGGAGTCAGCCTTACTATGTACATGAATGGACTCAAAATTTTGATGCACAGTTCCATGAACTTATTTTTTAAATTTCTTTGGTTGGATTTCAGATTTTCCACACTTACATTTATTCCGAACTGAATTTTTAATAAAAAATACTAATCTTAATATTTATTAGTTGTTTCATAGGAAAATGTCCAGAAAAAAAAAAGATCCTTCTCATTGTCTAACCCAAAGACATGCTCATGCAGCTCCTATTAATGAAAATGTAATGAATCTCCATCCTTAGACAGCCTGAATAGGACCATGAACAATCATCTGATCCAAAGCTGAGGGTGGCCCTGCTTTGAGCAGGAACTGGGACTAGAGGGCCTTCCAACCTCATACTCATGTTTTAATGATCTTTTTATGACAACTCTTTCTCAGGAAGTTTTGCTTTAGAACCATCTGTGAATCTGGTACTTATGAAATCACTGCACAAATAAGGGTTACTTAACCTGTACAGCAAAGGAAGAGATTGTATAAGCTTCCCAGCAGTTTTTACAAGTTTGGTTTGTAAATACTGCATTTTTTCCTGTATAGAGAAGGCTGTGCAGAAGCTGTATACAGAAGGCACTGTGTCAGTGCTCTTAACACTTGATACTATAAGGCCTATATGTTGCTTTTGATCCTTTTTTTTTAGGTGGAGAACCACTTAATAAGTGGGTAAGAAAAGGATGTACTTGTGTTCTTGGTACCATCTTCTGCCTCATCTTTCTTCAAGGGTGCTTTAATCCTTCACACTGAACCCAAGGTTCTGAATTTTCCTGTTGTGGATAGAAAGGTGGATGCTAAAAATTTGTCACTTCTAGGATAGACAGAGAAGCAGCTTAGGGGGAACTCATTTGACAGCACAAAACAGATTGACTGTAGCCACTGTTCCCATTTGCCTTTAAACTTGAACACTAAGGTTAGTATATACAGCCTCCTGAGGTGATC
>JAUBOD010000469.1:1618090-1647679 GCA_032353885.1 Nothura maculosa | reverse complement strand
GGATAAGATGATTGACTTATAGTCATTCTTTCATTTCAGAGGATCATTGGCTAGTGTATTAGCCTTACCTCCCCTTTCGGATGCAGCCTTCAGGACTGTTATGTTGAGTCCAAGTGGGAGAAGAAATCAGCATGGTGGCGCCTACTGGGATTAGATAAATCACTGGTGGTTAGCAACTGAACAGGGCTGCATGTAAGGTACAGGTCAGGTTGAGCTGTGAAAGGAGCATATCTGTCACACAAGACCACCGGACAACTGAGGTAGGACCTCCTCTTCAGTCCTCCTAGAAGCCACCTCATCTCCAGGTTGATGAGATGGCCCCAGCCCCTCAGCTTCTTCATCAGGCAGATGGGAGACCAACCTTGAGACTACCTCACTACCTCCTGTGATTTATTGATGCCTTTCTTCTGTTGGGGTCCCAAACATAGGCACCATATTTTGGTGTCTATTCAATATAAAGGAAACATTAATTCCCTGGATGTACGTGGTGGGCTGCTGTTTGTGCAGCCTAGGATGTCGTTGGCCCAGTGGCTGCCAAGGCCACTACTGGCTCTGGTGCCACTCACTCTGTACCATGACCTCCTGGTCGTGTTCTGCAGAGCTGCTCCCCAAGCAGGCTCCTCCTCAGCCTGTACTGCAGCAAGCTCATGCTGAGCTACCCTTTGCACCTCAATGCTATTTTTAAGATACATAAATTCCTGTTTTTAAGATCCATAGCTTCTTTCTCTCTGCCTATCCTTCAGAAGAGTGCTCCTTATGATTGTGTCCTTGCATATGACAGATCTCTCCTTTCAAATGCTTTATCTGCAGTCTTTATACCCTTCTCCTCTGTTATCAGATAATTTTAAGGACTTATTTAGCTCATTAATAAACCTCCACATTTGTTATAATTTTATTATCTTTGATAGCATTTTTACAGTATTTGCTTTTATTATTTCATGGTTTCAGTTTAACTGAAGAGCAGGAGATAAATCTGTGTCATCCACGCATGCAAAGTCTCTTCTTGTTAAGGGGAAAAGAAACAAGGGAGAAAGGAAAAGAACACTTTCAAGGAAGCTGTTTTTGGGAACAAGCAAGAGAACCAGGATGATGTTTAGTTATGACTCTCAATTCTTTTTACCTTCAGGTGATTCTTGTCCTGTTTTTTAAGGATACAAGAACAGTAAATTAAATAAGGGTATTGCATAGAAAAACTACTGAGAAAAACAGAAGTATCTTTCCCCACAGCAAAAAACTATCGCTTCGTTTACTTTATGCTTCCTATTGCATATAAAACGTATGGATGAATTTGCTTTACTGTCTACTGTTGTATTCCTGCATCTAAAGAACAAGCTAACCTCAGCACTGAAAAATAATATGGAAAAAAAGACTCAGTTCAGCACTCTTACAAAATGGCATCAGAGGCATTCTGGAAACCACCCTCATCACTAGAAATATATCTCAAAAGCAGTAATTAGTACTGTAATTACCCTAGAGGCTTGGCCTCTGGCTTATATAAGCATTTAAAACCCCCCAAAACAGCTCAGAAAGAATGACTTTAGTTGACACTGAGATAGGAAGAGCCAACTAAGGCTCAGAAAAAGACTGTTAACTAAGTCTACTTTCATGTGGACAATACTCAGAAGCAGGAACTGCTCCATTGCTAGCCACATCTTTTATTGAGAGCAGTCACTTACCTTGGCCTTTGTGCTGTAGTCGGTGTTGTTTGTGTGTATTTACCATGTCCTAGGCCTCCTCCACATGAGACTGCTGTACCTCTTTGTCCTGCAAAACCAGATCTTTTAAGGGAGTATTAGGACTATTAATTTCACCTCTAGTAATATAACTGACAATACTATTCTGATTCTTAAATATATGTTTCTAAACACCTTTGAAATCTCTTGTTAAAATATTGTAGTTTGAGACTATTTGCTTAAAAATAAAAGTTCAGGCTTGAATCTTTACATATTTATTTCAGAATAATCATATTCACTTAATTTACTCCCTTTCAAGATAATCAGGTGCTCTACCCCCAGTACAAAGGTGAAACGTTCCAAAAGCTTTGGCACCAGATTGTTATTTGCCTTTTTTTCTGGATGTCAACTGCTTCTTTTGAGAAACACTGAGAAGTCAAAAGTCTTGAGACCTCAAAAACTGGCAGTAGAAAATGAAATAATTCTGATACATTTATTATGACAAGTATAAAGGAAATACATGATTCATATATATGTGAATCACTACATGTTTATTGGATAAATTTATTAGAATGTAAATGAGTGTTTCCCTAGGAAAATTTCAAGTCTCTTTGGTTAATAATAGCAATAATAGAAGCTTATTTATTTTTCTTTCTTAGGGATAGTTAGTTATAATGTTAGGCTTTCTAATTCATAAGCTAATACTAAGCTACCCAGCCAGTGTCTGCCTTGTGAGTTAATCCTACGCTCATTATCTGCACCATGAAAAATACACCTTTGTGACTGCAAGTAATGGCACCTTTACAGAAAATAGAAATGAAAAGCAGCTGCCCACTGTGACGAGAGACTACAACCTGAACATGATATTCCTTGAGGACCCGTTTGAATTGATAGATAATGACAACCAGCACCAAAACAAAGATTATGTCATAGAGTGCAATAAAACAGGAATACTGAGAGAGCATGGTAGCATATTTGTAATAATAAAACAAGGTTTCTGACAAAACACTAACTAGAGAACATACTAATACTGCCAAGGAAAGAATGAATGGGGCTGGATTTTCTCCCAAGCAATCCAATCCTCTTGAGCTGCAATGATGAGCAATTAGTTAAAAGGGATTAAAACACCTACATTAGCCCTTAGAGGGTGCAATAAAGGATTTACAGAAAACACTTTGAGTTTCTAGAGTTTGAAAGCTAGTGAGAAAACCAAAAGCTTGCATTACAAACTCTTTCCAGCTAATATACGAATCTTTTATTCTTCATGATTCATCTCCCTGTGCATGTCATTCTCGTTACCTGTCAGTCAAAGAAGATTTGTAAGCAAAGACTCTCATAAAAAAAAAGTCGAAAGACTTCCAGCTCTGCAACCCCTATTCCCTGCTGCTTGTCTGGACCAGACCTGTTGTCCAGCACAGGAGGGCACTATTGTACAATACTGATTAATGCAGAATCTCCTTTTTCTCACAAAGCTCTAAAAATTGCAGTAACAACACCCTTAATATTTAAGGATTTTTCTGAACTTTCTCTGAAGTGAATATCCTGGATCTATATCCTCTACTTTCATGTATCTCAAAAACCTTGAGCTGGACCTGGCCACTTACTGGAGTCAGGAATTTCTTTGCTAAAGACTGACAAGATGGGCCCACACTTGGCTTCCACAGGCCTCATTCATACTTGAGTTTGGGTTTCTTATGCCTTTTCCTGGGGAAGGAACCTAGGACAACCAGTTCAGAAGCAGAGAGCTCCTCCCAAACTGTTCTGGAGTCCCCATCAGTAGGAATGCAGTAGGGCAGCCCTGGGGAATTAACCTAATGAAGCACTGATTATGCTCAGCATCTACAAGGAACAGCTTGGAGCAAGAGTGACAGCATGAAATAAAACTCAGTCCTCCTCTGACTGACCTCAGCTTACTGCAGCTTTTCGAGCTGGCAAAGTTCACATGGGTTTACAAAGGTGAACTCAGACCTACGTGCCTGTTAAAACGACATCTGTCAAGACGTGAGCATTTTCTTTGAGTCATTCCTGGTTTTCTGCATACTGGGCTACTCTTCAGCTGTTATCACAAAGCTTTCTACTTCAGCCTGTTAGCAATGGGAGAGTCAATAGTATGTGTAAAATTAACTGCCTGGAACCCTCACAGCACCTATCAGAAAGGAATCAATATAAACACAGTGTTTGGCTACTCCATTTATTGCTGATATGGTAGAATATTAAAGTCCAACTTTCTTCATTGAGAGTGGTATTCTAAAGAGAGATTTGTATTATGTCTTGCTATGCATACAACAAACATAAATTATCAGTAAAAGTACAGTACTCCCTCAAAACACATTGCATTTGCCTGAACTATTGCATTATTCTGGAAACACACCTTTGACTCCTTTCTCCTGTCTTATTTGCATTGTAACCTTTTAACCTTTGACAATATAATGCTTTCTGGAAGTTATACCCTGAAAAATAATAAACTACACTAAAACCTCTTAACAGAGAGAGACACAATAGTGAAACAATAATGTGAGGTAACACAAGAGCTCGAGAATGTTCACCTGTTTTTCATGTCAATACCACAAACTTCATGAATTCAAACCCCTATAATGTGTTGGGTCTCCTACTTTCTGCAGTGTTGTCCCAGAAATAAAGAACAACTTTTTGTGTTACGGGTTTTAAATGTGAGGTCCTAATATTTGCATATCTAGTCAAAAATAAAATCCTAGAAAGATTCCGTTTATTTGGCTGAATTTTCCAATGATCCTTTAACACTACATACAGTGGTAGAAAAACTAGACTGTAAAGACCCTGGAAGTTGAACGATAATATTCAGGACTTCTCTAAATACCAGTTCAGATGCACATGCCCTTGGATGACCTTGGATTTAGCAGGTAAGTATAGATAGGAGAATCGTCACCTTCAGTCATACACTGGCATGACACAGTGCACAGCCCGGCCTGCCTAGCCCCAAGTCATTCATCACAGTGGGGTCACATCTGCTCCAGCAGCAGTAGCATCCTCAGGGTGAACTGGTCAGACTCTGCTTTAAAGAGAAGGCTGAGTTTTAACCCCTACTGCCATTCAAGTCACAAGGTAGGAGTTTAAAGCCACATGTTACAGGCTTCACAAAAAGATGATCTGAGTAAGACAAAAAAAGAGTAAGCCTATGGTACAAAACAACTTCCTAAGTTGCTTTTTGATGTCAAGTTATAAATTGTCTAAGGTGCTTGCCATGTAAGGGGGGACCGAACCAGCCTCACCCTGGTAAACATGGTTACTTTATGTAGCATTAATTCCATGTCCTTTTGCTTTTATTTCAGTACTATGTCACTTAGGTTTAAAAATTATTTTTAATAGATATCTTGTTTTAATAAAAAGTTTTTAATTTCTTATTTTTAGAAAGTATTCACATAAGTATCTTCAGTGCTATTCTGGAAATGCAAAATGAATTTCTCTCTTCACCAACTCGAATCTTGTAAGAATTGTTTAAACGGCTATCTTGACAAAACCACAAAAACACAAATAAAACTTAAAGGATTTAAAACATATTCTTGATTGGACTTAATGAACTCTGATATATAAGCTCCATCTTGAATTAGTTGCGTAAATTGTGCTGATTTAAACAAATCTATCTGCACAGATCACATAATCTTTCCAGCAATAGTTCTAAAGGTTCTTCTCCAAGTAAAGAGCTATAATTACTCCCGTTTTTTTCTATCTTTATTTAGTATTCACATAATACAGACTCAGATCCTGGAAATATGCATAGGGTCATAAGGATGAAAGAAATGTCATATAAATTATCTCTCATTCTGACATCTTCTAGAATATTTTACTTTTTCTCATTCCAAGTAAGTTTTAATTGTGATTCAACCAGCCTCTTTTGAGTCTACCACTCCACGTCCATGTGCCACCAAATCCACTCTGCAGCTTCATTCCCTCCAAAAAAAGACATTCCAGATTTCTCTCATGTTTTAAATATAAAATTCTCCAAGTGCCATAGTTGCCATTAATGTTCACTCCCATCAAGGAACTGTGTCCTCCTGCTCCTTCCTCTGCAATAGCCTCCAGGTTAGAGCACTCCTCCTGGAAGCAGCACACACAGATCTCCTCTCACTTGACCTCCAGGTCCTCAAAAGTCAAAACAGGAAAGTGTCCCAGCCACTGAGATGTACTGACCAGTTCTTTTTTTGAACAAGCTGTCCTTGCAGGCAAAAAAAAAAGGGCAGCTCCACCAGTGACTCACTGGCCTGAGGGCCCCAGGAGTCCTGGGTCTGCTTTATACAGTCCCACATGAAGGGCACCACTTGCACCCCTTGATATCCAAGCAGGAATTAAAAGTGCATATGCCTGCACAGCAAAGTCCAGACAGATAATAGCATTCCCTGAGGAGCAGCTCCAGACTGTTACGGCCACACACCATCCTGGGCTGGCCCTGGCTGGCATCTGCTCAGCCCCACGTGGCACCAGAACAACCTGCTTGTCTTTAACAGGATCAACAGGGAGGTGCTTCTTGGTGCTCCTAATTTTTAAGGGCTAATTTCTCACAGAAGTTTATCCAGCACAATTGCTAAAGGAAAGCACTGCTGTGCAGTCAAAAAATGGGGAGTGCTTAGCATGGAAGGATAAAATTCCTATCTTTTCATGTGCTACATTGCTGAATGAGAGATACCACAGGAGCATGTGAGATGGCTGTTTTTTGCTTTGGTATCACATAAATAAAACTAATAAGTACATTCTTTGTTCATACCACTGACATTTTATTTGGGATTTACTACTGTGTCACTACAGAGACAAATTTTGTTGTGATGTTCTCCAGCACAAAGATGAATAATTGAATTATCAGCCAAACAACTGTTGGAGTTTTTTTAAAAATATTTATGTCTATCTAGTATAGAAGCATTGTAGTGTTTGCAAAACACATTTATTCCTTCTTTAAGACTTTCAGATCATTAAAATGAAATCAGTCTTTATTATTTTAAAGGATGTTTCAAATATGTTATTATATTATCTCTACAGAAATGGAACATTTATCAGTCCAAGCAAGTCTGTCACGGCCAACAACAGCTTTTGGAACCATATATGTTTATGGATTGTGCATTGCTATCTATCACAGCAGAGGTATTATCATTTTTCTTTCCAAAAGATAGGATATACAAAGAAGTTCTTTATTATTCTCTTTACTTTTGATGCCTCTTCTTACATACAGCAACTTTTAGCTATAAGCAACTGTTGATATTTAGTACTGGAAACTACTCTAGCCTGAATAGCCAGAAATCCAAGCAAAGTTTCCCGACAGGAGCCAGTGTGGTACTACAGCAGCTTCCTAAATGGAGAGGTGTGGAAAGAAATCCAAGTGAGGAGCATGTGGTGCTTAAAGAGTTCATGGAGGACATCTATAGAGCACTATTAGCTGCAGTCCCACACAGTGGGTTGCTGTCCGAGTTCTCCTCCAGGGCTATGTTCCTATAATTATTCTACATATTGGTAAATTCCCTGTCATAATACCATCTTTCTGCTGCCTTTATCCTCTAGGTTCTGTTCTCCTGTACAGGCCTCTACCTTAAAGAAAGGAGTGGACGTACTGAGTTTTGTACACAGTTCCTTTACGGAAAGGCAGTGGGTGCCATCTGATCAGTCTCTGCTCCATTTACCCCTACTACACATCCTGCCGCCCTGCTCTTGCCTGCAGTGCGACTCCTGAGCCCAAGATTCATCTGCTTAGGGTGCCTCAGGGCAGCTCCACTTGCCACCGTCCTCCCTTCAGTGCAGCTAGAGGTTCTGTCCTCACAGCATTAACTGCAGTATCAGTGCTGATGGACAACAACCAAATGTTGAAGTAATATTCAGCTATATTGATGCCATAAACAGAAATAAACTGCTTTCATATTGAGTGAATTAAGACATAGGTAATAAGAGTCACTTAAGTCATATGAGAGGTATTTAAATAGATGACTGCAACCCAAAATAGACTTCAATTGATCCACGCTTTATCTTCCGACAGGGGGTGTTTTCAAATCTTTGCACTCCTGGCACAATGGCCATTGGCTTTGGTTGCTATCAACACAAACAGCTCTACCAAAGTCAGTAATAAATAGAAGATTTAACAACAGCATAAAGTACAGCACACTGTGGAATAGGGCAAATAGAAAAATGAACAGCAGCCTTCAAGCACAACGTTTTGGAATGGGTAATAGAATAGCACAAGTAAATAAAAAGTAATCCACATTTTAAAACTATCAAAATAAATAACTATAATCTTTTATTTAATTAATTAGTTATGAGGCAGTCTGTTGATTTTTTTTCCATGACTGGTTACACCTATATATGTTATATGTAATATTTTCTATATTGATCACTTTTTTTCCTAAAAGATCAGTTTGTCATTGCTCATAAGTAGATAAGAGATATGGTTTCACTCCCTAGACAGAGAAACTAGCAAATCAACATAATCCTTCTTAATGCTTTCTTTGCTACTTCAGCTGTGTAATC
Organism: Nothura maculosa; assembly: GCA_032353885.1. Classification (NCBI taxonomy): domain Eukaryota; kingdom Metazoa; phylum Chordata; class Aves; order Tinamiformes; family Tinamidae; genus Nothura; species Nothura maculosa. The sequence continues at coordinate 1,639,526 of JAUBOD010000469.1, read as the reverse complement.
GTTTCCAAAAATAGCTGTATGAGCTCCAAAAGAGCTCAACAACAGCTCCAATTGATCTCAATTGTTCACACAGCTGTATGACTTAAAAATATATCTCTTATGCTTATTTCTATTGCTAACAGACACCCAAGAAAATCCTGTAGGATTTTATCTGTTTGTGTAGAACTGCCCCTAGAGTAGTATTAGCCTGCCAGTCTAAAGTTAATACAATTACCTAGAACTAGATTTTGCAGTACTACTTAGAACCATGAACACATACAAAACTCAAGAAGCACCGAGCAACTTACAGGAAAAAAGGTATATCCATTGCGATGTGGGGTTTATAAATTAGTCTTACTGAATTTACACAGCTGAAGTCAATGGAAGCTTTCATGGTAGCATAACTAGACCTCTGCTCAGTCTGCATTCTTGGTCAAAATTAAAAGATGGTTACTCCACCAGAATAATATTAATGTTAATGTCTCATATCCATACAATTAAAGTTAAAGACCATTTGACATGGTAATTTTTAGAATACTACATGGCACAAATGATGGGAATGAGCAATTTTCACTGGCAGGTTACTGATCATGTCATTTTAACTACATACTGAAGCTTCTAAGTATTAATGAGAGAATCACTAAGTCATCAGAACCAGCAGGTATAATTAAAATGCTAAAAACCTAAAAGTTTAGTTCCCTATTTGGAATGAAAAATTGGATCTCTTCTTTTTCACTTAGAATTTTCCTTGATCCTGAAATGCATTCTACCTGATAGTATTATCTTCAGTTCCACATCTGACCTCTCCCAAGACCTTTCTAAGATGCCAGTGATACCTCTCCATGTGCCATTCTAGTGAACACCATTAACCTCCCAAAGCAAGAAGAGGGCAGACTGAAAGTGTTTTGCTAAATCATGCCAAAATCCCACAATATCTAGTTTCAATTATGAAAGAGGTATCAAAAAATTATTTTGATATTGAGTATAACTGTTTGGTTTGATTGGGGTCAAGTATTTATCACTCCACAAATTAGCCTGGTACAAGCCCAGTTTTAGTAGTGTCTCAGGCATTAGTTCAGATTTGTTGGAATGCTACACCTGTCTTGGCTAACAGAGACTGAAACATAACTTTGAGATTTACTTCTCCACCTGGTCACAGCTGTTATGGAAAAGGTCAGCATTTTATGGCAATGGGGGAAAAGGTTCTTAAGGTTCAAATAGATTTCTCAATTGAGCCCAGAGCTAGGTCATTGTTTGAAGTTTGAATAAGAATAACCTGGTACATGTGTGCTACATTCCCTAGACCAGAGTGGCCTTCCACATTGTTTTCCAGCTAAAGACAAAGGTGATCTTTTTTTTTAAAAGCTCATTTACATCTTTTTTAAATACATCATCCCCTTTTCCCAAATGAGCCAGCACTGTTGACTGTCTTTCAAATTTTCCAGGAAGTATTTGACAGTACAGTTGTCTACAACATGAAATATTAGCAGCACAAAACCTCTGCAAGCAGAGGAAATTCTGCTGCACAATGCATTTTTTTCTATTGTTGGAGAAAATATTGCATCTGACATTTTTTGTTTCCTACTATAAATTTAACAGTGTGTTACTTCCACCAATACCACCCTCCACAAGACATTTGTTATGTTATGTTTTTCAGTGGATCTGTGAGAACATGCTCCAATTTTGCCTCCTTTAAGCTTCTCTGCTTCATATTTATATTTGTATTTATTTTCACCACTTGCTTTCTTGTGAAGAGAAAATATTTTTTTTATTTCAGTGGCACACCTGCAATTCTACTGGCTAAGCTATACTTCTATATATGCTTTCTACCTGCTTACAAGACCTGAATAGTTCTGGAAAGGCAAGAACATCACACAGCTCAGGATGCTTTCTCTTACATTTTGCCATGTTGCACAAAGTCCCACTCTAATTAATACATTCTGTGACCAATATGCAATATTTTTAGGTAGATAATTCAGGTTTTTATTAAGGTTGCTATGAGAAAATGATATCTTTAGCAATAATAATCCAAACATATCATAAAAAGGCACAAGATGCCAAAGTTACTAAAATGACCAACATATTATTCATCTCCCTTTTGTGCATACATCTGCTACTACTCACATATGAACTTTGAGTTTATTATAACTAACCATTGAAAAAACTAATCAATGCACATTTATGTCCCATTCACTGTCACTTAAAAAGTATGTCTTCTCTAAAATCTATTTCTGAGCACACTGTACTTGAGATAAATAATATTTTGGGGGAAGATATCCATGAATTCCACAGTCACCTCCCTACTGAGACTTTGCTATGGTGGCGGCATAATTCCCACTGATACTTAACTTTTCCATATTGCTTTTCCCAATTATCTCTAAAATAAAAAATTCTTTCAGGGAAAAGGATCTTTGAACAATATTTCCTAATGGCATTTGTAAAGGAAGTCTGCTTAACACAATTCCATATCAATAAATGCTCACCAGTTAACCATGTGCCTGAGTATATGAATAAACTGAAATAACAAATCAAATTTTACCAGAGACAACTATGGAACTATCACAAATTTTATAATAATTACCTAAGCCTTCAAATATAAGAAAATACATACAAACATCTATACATTATCTCCATTTTTGTCTTTTTTTAAGAATTAACACTATATTACATTCAGAGATATTGCTTCAAGTTTTATTTCAATAGTAGCTATGGTGTTTATTCTCAGGCACAAGCAGAACCTACATTTAAATTGGACTCAGCTGTGCATGGACCATGAACATTAATAATGTCAAGCATGTCAAAACAAGATGGAAATTACCACCTACAAGAACCTCAAACCAGCATTTTTGTGATTATCAGGAAGTTACATGAGGTAAATGATTACATGACATGCAAAGGACTGAACAGTTCAGCCCTTTCCCTTTTTTAAAGCTTAGCTATTGTCCTAATCATTTCCTTCTATTTTCCCTGATAATTTTATCATCCTAGATTTTATAAACAAAGCTGAGATTATACACTCAGGCTGTCATGTAACACCACATGGAAATGCCATATCCTTCTACTTAGTACAAGAAATATTCAGTATATGCAGTTCTGATTATATGAGATGGCCTTGGGTAAACTGATGCAAGAATCTTACATCAAATATCACTGTAAAACCAGTTTAACACTTATTAGTTTTCTTCTGGTTTAGAGAAGTTTTGAGAATCTCATTTATCCTAGTGCCAGGGAAAATATAAATAAATCCTATAAGCTGGCTGTAGTAAACCAGCATGAATTTCCACTCTGCCTACAACATCTACTTGAGACAGCTAGTTTCCTTATTCACAGATGGTTTTGGCTTGTGTCTTTCATTATACCAGAGTTTTAGTGTGTAGTGCTCTTGTCACCCATTGAGAACATCTCCCTACTGCAGTAAATGCTATAATATACATCCGCAGGGACAACATTTGTTTGAGGATACCCTGGCATGGTTTTAGCTCCTGCATCATCACCTCAGAGAACAAGAGTTTTCACCTCCGTAAGAAAGGTTTGGCAGTTTGCTCCCTGACAGCAACAGTTCAGACATCCAGGGACGCACAAATGTAGCTGGTGTCCAGACAATACTGCTATCTGGGTGTCATCTACTCTTACCCTCTAGAAAGCCCTAATAATGAAACTATGTTTAAGGCAGTAGTGCTGGATACTTCCTGACCACAAATCCTAAAAGGGAACATTGACTGATGGAAATGATTAAAATCTTATTACCATACTTTCTTTCTTTTGGGTCTACTTCAAACAGTACTGATGGCCAGAAGCCAGTGAAAAGTCAATGATAACAGCACAGTATGGTTTGTGGTCTACCACAGTATGTTTCACCTCATCATGAAACCTGCTCTTCTCTCTTCCAGGGCAAGCATTTATCCAGACAGAGGCCCAAAAAGGACACAACTTCCCTGTGGAAGGAATGCTTTTCTGTAAAGCAGGCTGTTAAAAATATGCCCTCATTCCCATGAAATTTATTTCCACCATTCTTACACATCGATCTCCCTCAGAAGACAAAAGCAGTGGATCTCAAGAGGACTTAGTTGTGAAGATGAAGATATTTTTGTGCTGGTAATTTCCTTTTTAGCTACAAGATTTATTTTCCATCCTGTCAGAATGTAGCTCAGCTGATTGCCGTATGGCATACAACTGAGGAACTGAGGTTACCAGTTCTTAGATAATACAGACTAACACAGAATGTAGGAAAATGTCTCTTTACCAGACCAGGAACACAACTCACCAGATCTAGAGCCCTGCAAAATTGTATCTGTTCCCTGAGGCAGTTCCCCAGACATATTAGGTCAGTCTGCAAATGCATGATAGCCTGGACCAAGTTCAGCTAACAGGCTGCCAGAGTATCAGGATGAAGAAGGCCCTGATCACTGACTTCATTAGATAAAATGAAATATTTACTCATAGGGTAGAAGCCTGAAAAGGAGGGCTTCCAGTCAACAAATGGGGAACACACAGAAATTAAGCACACAACTCTCACTATCTCTTAGTCAAATTCAGAGTATGGTTAAACTCAACATTCTTCAAGGCTGACTTAGAGTGCTCAAAAATCTATCTACTTTAAGCAAATGATTTATCACCTAGGTAATAAGAAGGCAAACAATTTACTTGTGACAGATTTTGTGAAATATGGTTATTTGAGATGGGCCTTCTACCACTTTTTCTGCCAGTAGGGATTCAAGATATTACATGAGCAATCTCTGGAGAACAGAGAACTATTGCAAACACATCACTCAAGGAATTCTGCCTTTGGATCTCACCATATAAGGTTGATGAGACCCTTGAATAAGACATTTGTTCCCTAGAAGCAGTAGCTAAGGAATGGGCCTCCACTGATCAAAGCCCTTTACCCCAGTGTGACACTGACACTTCTAATAAGAGGCTACAACCTTTGTATTATGCTTCAGAACTAGGTTATGTCAGATGGGATTTATTCAGACTTATCTTAGTTTCCCTCATACTTTCGTTTAGCTAGCTGAGCTGTAACAGCAATTATTTAAAAGATAGGTGAATATTACCTGATTTGCTTAAGTTTTACCTTAACTTTATATGGCTGTGTAGTGTAATGCCTATTGCTATAATAACGAAGAGGTTTCTATAAATAATGGATAGTAGAGCAATAGTTATTTTGTGCTGAGAAAACTATGATCTTATAATAAATCTAGTGTAGAGGAGTAAAAAGTAAAAGGATAAGAGCAGAAGTTTTGAAAGTGTGGGGACAGGATGGAACCAGAGGTTCCTGGGCTATAAACAGATCATCAATGATCAATTACTGGTCATTAAGCCCTTGGGAGGCTAGTAACGCTGGCTTTAGAGATAGCAATGGGAGCAAAGAACAATTATCCAACATCCGTAAAACATACTAGATATAGGGTAAATTTAGATATTACGTGGAATTATGGACCTATGAAGAAAGAGCAACGTGCAGTGCGTGTTAGACAAGGTATAAAAAGATGAGCCAGTAGATCCAAGAGCAGGGAGGAAGCAATCCTCAGCAAGAGCATCAGACTTCTTCCAGTGAAGAACTCCGGACACCAATAACTCACCACAATCCTTTCCCCTTCTTCTTAAGGATCACTGGAAAGCAGAGCACAACATCTGCAAAGTAGATACATGTAAGTTGGTGTTCATGCATCTTTATTGGGAAAGGGCTGTAATAAATGGAAAATATGGACTGTTGGATTTATATTACTCAACTAATAATAACTCTTAGATTATACTGCTACTACTTAAATGAATACTCAGACTGATATTTAAGATGCATTTCTCTAGCTCACATAAATTGCACAGTGTTTAGCTTGGTACCCTGACCATGATGATTAGTTATAATTGTGAATGCAACACAGAAATGCATTCAAAAATATGTTATTCCTAGGAGCACATGGACTACATAATGACAAGAAATACCAGGTGGGTGAAACAGAAGTTGAAGTATGAGTTAGTACTAAAGCAAGCAAATTATCTGCAGGAGATAGAGATTTCAGAGAGAGAGTTCAATTGTGCTTATTTCTTGGAAGAATAAATAAAGTCTCCTCAGTTTACAGAAGATAAGCAATTTTTATTCTGACAGCTGTTTTTCCATTAGTACCTTCCTATGGCATTACCATCAGATTGTTGACAGAAATGCGGCTTTGTAAGTATTAATTTCTAGAGGGGTTGGCTCTATCCCTTAGGCCATAATTTTTGTCACAAAAGAAGCAGCTTTTCACATTGCTAAAATTAGTCTTTGGTTGACTTTGCTAGCATAAATATGACAAATGCTTCTGAAAACTCTTATTAAGCAAATTTCATGGAGATATTTATTGTAAATTCCTGACATTCTACAAAAATGCAAAACAGAGGACTCCTCTGAGGTATATGCACACATTTAAATACTTCTCCCCAAAATAACAAGATGCAAGTGAGAAAGATAAAGGTGTCAAGAACTTTACTGTAATACATGCCAGTGTTTCCAATTCCATTGCTAGCATCTCACGCATTCTGTGTCTGAATTTTCTGCCTTTTTACTTATTGTCTTATCTGTATGACAAAGATGTAGACTCCGTTTTTCCAGAGGCTGAAGGACAGAAGGCCCAGTAGAACTGGGTAGAAATTTCCCTCTTTTTCATATACATTCTCTTAGGGCTGCTATGTGATTATTTGCAAAACACAGTCGCCTCTAAAATACTTCTTCTGAAACCTGAAATTCCATATCTATTTTTATTTTATTCTTAGGAGACTTCTAAATCCTTCCTCATTAAGGTAGCTGTAAAAAAAAATAACCTCATTGTAGCTTGTATACTGCTTGAGAGAGGGAATCGGAGAAAAGCTTGCAGCTAGTAATGAGTACTTTAAAATGGTGAAAGGAAACAAACTAGGAAGGAAGAGCAGAGCAGAACGCAGTCAGTAATGTGGTGCCAGTGAGAGGAGATTGTGAAGAGAAGAGATTTTAAAGACAGAATGTTCATTCTTCTGTTAAGATTGAAAGCAAAATCTTTTAGAAGAAGTATGACATTTAATAGTAGTTCAGTAATGAAGAAATGACTCATTCTTTCCAATGGGTTAAGTGTTTAATCTTGCTTTATGAAAACATGGAGACTCAGATCATTTTTTCATGTTCTTAACCCAGATGAAGACAGCTGAGCATTAGCCTTGCAGGCAGCCAAGGTAGCAGCTCAACTCATCCTTATATTGATCCTAACATCACATCTGTTCTCCAGGTTAGCACTCCCTAGAATTACTGTGCACACAGTCCTCCAAATACACCGGCAAGTGCAACCTGGTTTCAAAGAACTGGTCACTGTCCATTCTTTCATTTAACTTGAGGCACGCCGTAAGCCCTGCTCAGTGAGTGAGAGAAGAGTCATCCAAGTCATCTGCCCTAATCAGATGTTGGTTTGTGTTGTTCAAACATTACTCTTTTAATTGTGCTCAGTGGCCTAGCATAGCAATAATCATCAGGCATTAAAAGTGTTACCTGATACAACAAATGCTCAAAGGGACTGCATAAACTTTTCAGGAGTCTCAGAGCTCTGACAACACTACAGCCATTCCAGCACTTCTCTGCCCCTGCAGGGCTGTCAGCAGATATAATTACTTTTTTAAGTAGCGTGTTCATCATCACGTACCCTCGTTATTGTTCTCTATCATCATTTTTGCCTAATTGCAATATCATAAACATATCACTGCATGTCAAGTTCCACCCTTTTTAAGTCAGTGTGACTTGAAAGATACCTAAAGAATTTCTTCTAGGCTAAAAGTTAACTTTTATGTTTGCCTGTGTCTGCTGGTTATTGGTTATTGTTTTATTGATAATAAAGTTTCTGCTTTCAAAAGAAAACATAAAAGAAAGAAAAATATATATTCTGTACCTTCAACTAGTCTAGAAGGAAAATGATAGCTTTTTAAACTCTTCCTGTCTTGGGTGACACTGCACAGTACCAGAAACATGTATTAAGAAATATATGTCTAGAAAATTATTTTTTACAAGTTGTCAGGAAGAATTAAAACAGTACAAATACTGTACACGTATTCAGAGGTAGCTTAGCAGGGGACTTAGGCATTGCAAAGCTCAGAGGAAGTGATTTCAGCTAATGTGGTGGTGTTCATTGGGATAAGTGAAGAGCAGGAGCACAAAGAGAGGATACAACTAAAATGATATGAGGTGATGCATTCAGCTGCTGTGATTTGATCATATATTAAGTACTTTGGCAATGTGGGTTCTTTTGTCACCAGCTGAACTCTGCAAAAACTACCTGTGCCAATGGTATCATTACCTAACTACCAGAAAGAGGTTCCTCAAAACACTTTGGGACTTTTGTGGTTTTTGGTTTTTTTTTTAGAGTCCAGCAAATTAATTGGTCACCTTTTCTATGCCATTTCTATAACATTTTTCCTGCCTGCTTATTTTTTCATTAAGTAGACTATAACTGCAAAGCCACTACATAAGGAGCATGTAATACATTGGTTTTGTTACGAGCATAGGGGCACAATAAATTAAAAGGTTTATTTGCTCTCTCACGGACAATAGTTTCTGTTGAGAGTTCTCTACCATTTTGTGTAAATTTCCAGAGAAGACATTCAGCTCTCCAAAATATACCAAACACACCTCCCGCTCACCTCCTGTAAATGTGACGGTTCTCTTTCATGAAACAGATTTAAATCCAGCTATAATTACCAAGCAGGTGGAAAAACATAATTCCTACTTCATGGACCTTTGTAAATAAATTTAAAAAGAAGTATTTTATGTTTCATTTCAAATTTTATATGTACTGAAATGAATTAGAGGACATAAAACTTGTAAACTATGTGGATCTATTCTAAGTAACATAGGAAGATTTCAGCTTAAAAGCTTTACCATCTGTTAATAGATCTTTTTAAAATAAGTCTTTTTTTTTTCCCCAGCCCAATTCTGAAATAGTATTGGACGTGAATGCACAACCCGAAATACTACCCTCATTCCTGTCAAGTTCAATGTATCACATCTCTCGTTGGTGAGGAAGCTCTATGCAAAAAAAAAAATCCATTACAAAACCATCATATTTGCACTATCTCCATTTCTCCCTTCATCTAGCTTGAAAATATATCTTTCTAACCACAGGAGGAACAGTCAAATCCCAAGAACCTTAGCTTTGTTTTGGTCATTTGATTGAAAAATTTCAAGATATTTTGAATATCTTTTTCTGTGTCCTCCAGGAGAAAAGACCATTATTCCCAGGACGCTGCAATTGCAGGTTTTTTTGCTTTCCATTGCATAAAATCACAGTAAACTTTCTCTCTGAACTGCTAGGAAGTTAAAATCCTGCATTTCACTCCACACAGACAATGATTTTATTTAAGATATTAGGGGATGTTGAGGCCTTCTCATAGGCAGTGCAATCAACACAGTATGTTCCCAGAAATTAAGTGAACAATAGCATCACGTATGTGTTATAATTTAAGGAAAGCCTATTAGAAGCAGAATTACTAGCTTTAATTTGACGGGAATCCATCTGATCTTGAACAAAGGCATACAAAAGAGCTATCTCTGGTTACAGGGTAGCTCTATCTGCTAGAACAGCAGTGAAAGATGATACTAAATTATATTATCATCTCACAAGTAAAAGTGTCACTCTGTGAATAAATGGCAAACACCAGTTTAGCAGCCAATACCTTATATATTACCTTATATATAATCTGTATGTCTTTAATCCAGATTGAAAAGTATTGACTAGTCAAAACGGCAGGTATCCAAAAAAAGAGAAAATAGTAAAAAGGGGAAAGCTTATACAATTGCATTTTCTCGTTTACCTATTGCCACTCTGGTAAGTCTGATGTTCCATTGTGATCAACCCTACTGACCTTTTCGTGTATGTTGAGGACCAATGAGACACAAGGGCAACCTGAGACATCTCATGGGCTAACACGAGAATTTGTGTGTGAAGTGAATCTTCACTGCAATTGTATAAGTTCGTATGCATTTGGGTTAGTCAATATTTTTTAATGGAGATTAAAGGCATTAGCAACACATACAGATAATACATAATGCCTTGGTTGCTAAAGTGATGTTTGTCATTTATTCACAATGTTGCATGAACCCACTTGCTTCTAAAGTTAGTCTTTTGTGTGTGAAGATTAAAAAGTATGAAGTAAATCTTCACACACGAGACTAACTTTAGAAGCAGATATCAAGGGGGCTTTGGCCAAGCAGCATATAGCAAATGGAAGAAGTTCCTGTCACTACTAACTTCCCACCCTTCTATGTCAATCTAACTTCTGACAACAAGAAAAACTATTCTCTTTCTTCTCCTCTCCTTGCTTAAATATTTTCTCAGGAGCGATTAAAATGGAGAGAGAGGCTGGGTGAGATTAGTGAATTGTCCTCTGGATTCATCTAGAAAACTAGTGATTTTCCTCCAGGAAAAAAAAAAAAGCTAAAAACGGCGGATTCCACCAAAGATTCACCTTTCTAGATTTGAACATTTGCTCACACTTCAACATTTCATTGTATGTTTATTTTTGGCTTGTATGTTCATGTACATATATGTTGTATATATGTTTGGCTGAACATCTTACAAAATGCTGTTTACCTTGGTCTGCAACTGCAAGAGACCTGCTCATCTGCTCTGGCCCAGTGCTTCTCTCACAATCTTACTTATAAATCACTGATAAATCTTTCTTGTGCAAGAAAGAAAACTAAAGCTGTCAAATGTCCTTCAGCTGATCTTCTGAAACGACACGGAAATTCCCACTCTCTTATTTTTTTAGCAAAAGTTTGTACCTGAGAACGTCTCTCTGAGTGCATGAAGAGAGAAAACAAGCACAGTAAATAGTTTTGATCGAAGTACAAGCACATTTCTTGACTATATTAGAAAAAATATGTTATTTAATTTGGATCCTGAACAGTTTTTTGCTTTTCCTTTGGGTAATCCAGTTCCACAGAGTAGTTTCAACTTAATCAGAAAAATTTCTAGCCAATACTGATACCACTGTACGGAAACCATATTCTCAGACAGACCCACATCTGTGATCTGTGAGGGATACAAGAACTTGATATTTATTCTTTGGTGGAAAGCTTATATTAAACCAGCTACTCCTAAACACTTAGATCTCCATTCACTATTCCCCAAAAGCCACAAAAAGCTTGTGTGGAAATAGCATGATAGGGAGTAGAGAAGATGAGAAAAAGCTTATTTTTAAATCATGTTACTGCATGCCCTATCTTCAATTAGAAATCTGTTCTAGCACCACTGAGATTCAGGGTAATTAGTGGGCGTGATGGGGATCTGTAATCTCCAAAGTATAAGATGAGGAAGGTGTGCATACTCAGAACAAGTTCACTTCCATGGAAGATAAAAGTCTAAATATCTTTGCAATTTTTGGACCTCTAAATAAGATCCTAGCAAGAGATTTGCTTTATATTATGTCCTCGACTCCATGAATGTTGTATATAACAAAGAAAGGCTTTACAATACCCAAAAGCTGAACTTTTGTTTCAACTGCTAAAACTTTAAGGCACATTCCCAAGACTATAACTTTCCTGCCAAGAAAAAAACATAAAACCAACTATACTTCAAAGAGTGATATAACATAGAGTTACAAATGTTTATCACTAGCTTTGAGATTACATTTATCAGGAAATTTCAGCCAGCCTCTGAGGTGCCTTGATGTCTCTGGGGCTGTGCTGGCTGCCCTAGGGTGCCAATTCTGCTTCTCCCAAGTGGCAGCAATCCTTGTTCTGTGTCCTGAGACTCCATCATCTCAATGTGTGTTTGCTGTCTGATTGAGTTTTTGTAGTGCAAAATGACAAGCTCAGTACTTCTTTTCTTGTCTTTATCTTCTGAGGGTTTTTTTAGAAGGTTGTCATCTATTCTTCCACAGTATTTCTGAGCCTGGGGAAACAACCTCCTACAAACAACATGCAGCTTTGTAACACTACTGCTCTTTTTTTTTTTCCCCTAAAAAAAAAAGAAGCACAGGCTACTAATGACAGGAGACAACAAACAAGCAAACAAACACAAAGGAAAGGATATGAGGGTCCCAATTTATCCCAAGGACACCAGAAGGGGACAGAGAGCAGAGCACCCCTGGCAGCATGCACTGCTCCCAGCATGCTGCCAAGGAGCTGGGGGACATGGCCTATTGGTGACATGCTGTGACACCTAAGAGGATGAAGGAGCAGAGGCAAGATCCCCCAAGCCTTGCCAGATATCCCCTCTTCAGCTCCTTCCTCCTGGTTACATGGATGTTCAACAAGGACACAGGAGGTCAATGAGAAAGTCCTGTAACTTAGTGGGGTCTTGGAGTGGGGAAGCAAAATGATAGATATGATAGGAGAATTGGAGCCAGATGCTGTCAGAGGTACTGGGGGAGCCAGAGGGAAGCCCACAGCCCTCCTCCACAGCACCAGTGTGCCAGGGTCTCAGCCTCACACACATGGGGCACATGGAAGCAACAGGAACATACCTGCGCCCTCTGCTTCGTTGCATAGATAACGAGGTGCTTAGAGGTGATGGAGGCCCAGTACTTCCCTCTGGAGGCTGACCAAGGCTGGGGCAAGGAAAGGTGGTAGCACAGGCTGTTGAAGAGCAGGTTGTTGAAGCAGCATCATGGACCGGATCAGACTAACAGGTTGAAGACTGACTCTTCCCTGAAAGGAAAGGACTGCATCAGCCCTGCTCACCTTTGTACCATTCTGACACCCTGGCCTGGGGCTCATTCCAAGTCAAGGCCACTTTCCCTGCCTTAGAGTTGCCTGACTCATGAAACATCAACAGCTCCCAGGACTCCAGCTCTCATTGACGTCTCCTGGTGTGCCCATTTGTCCATATTCATGTATCTTTGCATTAAGGCTGACATTAACACACAAACTTATATTTCCAGTTTTCTGCTGACTGGCTGACAATCCAAACATCACCATTCTGCCATTGACAAGTGGCAGGTCCAGTTCTGAATCAGTTTTCCAGTATTTTTTGTTGGAATTTTGATAGGGTTTTTTTTCCATTAATTTTTCTAAAGGTAGGAGGACAAAATCTCTCTAAAATTATAATTTCCTCCTTAAATTTCCTCATGTTTGATGAACTGAATTAATTTATTCTATTTCCAAATAATTACATGTTAGATCAATGAGAATCTTTGTCAGGTAACACTCTCAAGGTGCCATGTTAGGTCTGTATTACCCAATACACCAAAATAATAGTGCAACAGGAAAGCTGTTGAACGGCTTCCTGGGATTTATATGTTTTAATGTGTATTATTTTTTTCAGAGTATATTTTTATTTGTGTTCATGGCATTTACAGTGTTATTTGTTCAGCTCCAGCCCAGAAACATTTTTTTCCATAGCCAATTTCAGCATCTATTTTTCATCAGATTTGATGAATCAATATGAAGCCAAGGAGCCCAGCATACCATGGTACCTTTGGTACTATGTACCAAAGACAGAGAGGTCTTCAGCATTGGCCATATCTTCCCTTGCTAGCATAGTAGACTTGTTTTGTTCCTTTGAGTCTACTTATAAATAAACATAGAATTTCATCCTTCCTTACTAAAACTAAAAGAACTGTGTTGTCAGTTCTTCCAGTCAGAGCAAGGTGCTTTGCAATGTGAAAGCCTTGTCTACATGTAAGAAATGTTGGATAGCTCAGCCCCGTCCCTGTTACTTAATATTGATGACATCTCCCTCTACTGGGATATGTCTCCAAGTTCTTCCTCTACTTTTTAAGTTAATATAAAACTTGTATAAAAACCAAATACTTAGATTGGCTGATGATGTCAAGAGCATACAACTTTACCCCTGTTTTAATTTATTTTGTGTCTATACATTTATCTCATCATATCTTTCAATGGGTTAGTCTCGTGGTTTTAAGTTTCACAAATAAGCAGTCTTTCTTTCCATTCCTGTAGGTTTTCTTTTAAAGGTAAGAGCACTGCTTTTGGCAGCATCTTAGCTGATGGATCAAGGTATGGCTTAAAACAAATACTACTCCACTTAATTCCAAACTTCTCCACTGCCTCCATACACCCTGCTTCTGTAAGGATTATTCAGGGAGGTTTGCTATCCTCATCCACTTTACCATACCATGCAAATCTTGCTGACTCTTGCAAGCTCTTGCAAAATGATTTCATCCCTTTCATTTCCTGGATCCACTGGATGCAGTCGTCCAAGCATCACACTGGCTTGCAGCTTTGTCACAGTGCGTAAGTGATTTGAACAGCTCTTGTCTTGGATCTTAATCGTGATCTGATCTCTTCTCCAGCTCTCAGATACATTTCTGGAGCCCTAGAGTAGTCATAGGTGTTTTGTTCTCGATTTCTTCCTATCCTTTCTCTTTTTTTATATATAAAAATTACTTACATGATTTATGTTCCCTAAGCATTTTTATGCTTAGAGTATTTTCTAGTTAATCTCCACACTCCAATAGAAAACTGTTAGGTTCATGTAATGCTCCAGAAAGAAGCCCACTTTTTTTTTTTTTTTTCCTTTTCTTTACTGGCAAAATCTGTGTGCAGATCTTGACTGCACTATTATTTAAATCCCCTCTGTTTCCCAAACACCTCAAAAATCTCATTGCTAGTGGAACTTTCTTAGCCCTTTTCTTCTATCTGCGATCAGTCCAGTGATCTCTTGTTGCTTGTCGTATCTGTTTTGAATTATGTCCCATTCCAAGCAGATGTGTCACATCAAAAGCTTTGCATCCTCCCCAAGGCTCATGCCTTAAAGACACATTTCTCAATACCTACTTATTGTAGCTTCTGGCTCCACTGGATTTCTGTGGTTGCCAAGAATATCCAAACAATCTCAGAGATTAGGTAATTTCCACCTTCTCCACGCTGAATTCCTTTCCTCTCAATGTGACATTCTTACAGTCCGTACCTTCAGCTGGAATGGCACAAGAGAGCTGTGACACAAAAGAGGAGCTCTCCTTCCAGGCAAATAGCTGCTGTTTTACTTCTTCAACATTCTTGCTTTTCACAATTCTCAAGCCAGCCCTCCAAAAGCGGAGGAACGCTGCCAAACCTCAGCGCTGGCTGAGAGCCAAGGGGCAAATCAGAGCTGGTGTGACAAAAGCAACCACATCTTCACCTCGGCTGTAAATACAGGGGCTGGGACTTTCCCTGAGACTTTGACGGGAAGTGCTTTCACCCTTTGCAGACAGACAGGGCTTGCAAAATCCCCTGGTCTTGCCCTCCCCTATGCTCACATTCTGGCTTCCACTAGATAAATGCCCAAGACGCTGTCAGGGTTTCTGCAATCAGCTTCAAGCAATAGGAGCTCTCTGCAGCTCCCCACGCCGGCTCTTGCCTCAGCACAAGCCGTGGGAAGGTGCTTGCCTGAGGAGAACTCAGGAGGTCGACTGCATAGGTAAGTTTTACAAAGATGATTCTCAGGTTTCTCCCACTTCTATAGGTGGGAGCAGAGAACAGAAAGGTTAAACTGCCAAATTATGAAGTTCAGGTAGCCTTGAACTAAACTTTTTTATAAGTTTTCTCAAATAATTTTACCCCAGTGTTTCTCTCTGCTATCTAAAAAATGCAAAGCCAGGGCATGTCTCTTGGCTTTGTGTTAACATTACACAACCTGTTACAAAGTTGGTATATGGAATCACAAAGGCATAAGAGAGGTTTTGTATCCATAAAGCCTTGACAGCTAGCACTTAGGATTATCAATTGGTATTCAGAGAGCTTACAATAGCTGGTGACAAGTTTATTTTATCTTTCAGAGGTGTGTGTTTTATTTGAAGAAGTGCAGGAAACTTCCTTAAATATGAGCTGGTCAGGGAAGTGGGGTAAATGATGAAGCTGGAAAGCAGATTTTCTTTCCTGGAGCAGTGTCAAAATTCTGGTTTGAATTTTAGTAGACAGGTGGAGCCAGTTCAAGGGCATTTTATTTACCCCAAGCCACAAGTATTAACTCTTTGAATTAAAGATTCTTTTCACCTCTGGAATTTTAGGCAGACTTCATGTTTTCTCTTCCAGTTCAAGCAGCATACCAGTTTTAGGCTTGTTTAATATTTTATAAAAAGGAGGCCTTCAATAGTGCAAAAAGAAACAGATTTTTCTTAACATTGTCTTCTATTGGCACCATGTTATTAATTCAGAGATCATTTGCAGCTGTCAGAACTATTTTTCTGCTTTGATACAACAAAATTTCACATCCCTCTAAACTGCAAACATGAAGCGTCACTCACATTATAGCCATTCTTTTTTCCAAACTGGTGTGATTTTATAAAATTATGCATTTTGTTGAAGCTCTACATTCCTTTTTAGATATGGCCTTCCTGAAGCACCTAGATTTGTTGGTACCAATGAGTTAGACTACCATGAAGTTATAATAAATGAGATAGTGCTGCAATAGCATAGCAAAATATTCCAGCACCCTACAGGAATCAAGCATCCCTGTACTTTTTCCATTCATATTGAAAATTGCTTATACATGCATGTTAAGTGCTTTTCATGTTTCTACAATGTTTGGCAGGTGGCATGTCTTTAAATCATTCCTCTTAGTTACATGCAGAGAAGGCGGATAAGTGATGTGCTTGTCTGGCACAGGCACCTTGTTAAGTCGTTGCATGAAGCATTGCCTGCATTTGTGTTTCATCTCAAATTGGGACCTTGTTTTGGAATTGACTCAGCTGCTCTGCTCCAGGTACGGTGCTTGGTTTCACATCACAGCACAGTCTTGGACATACAGTCTCAGTCGCCCTTGGATGAAACAAAGAAATTCAAACCAGTGTCAGGCATTCAGCTCACTCCACTGGACAGACTAGAGTTAGTCCAAAGCCAGTCCCCCTTCAATATGTAGAGTGAGGACAGTAGGCTCTCAGAACCACTTTTTTTCCTATCTACAAATCCACTTCTATTGGACCTCACAGAAACAGAGATAGCAAATGAGATATTCAGGGTCCATAGCTCAAATCTGCGTAATTTAAGGATTCTCTGACTCTAACTAAGGCTATTTTTATTAAAACCTGTTTATCTGGTAATTTCAAGATTTGAGCTGAACATTTCTCCCATTTTGTCCTTAGGAACAAGGCAAGCAGTAAATGGAACAAAAGTATTATTTACATTTTATTTTCTGCAGACATTTTATAGATGATAACATTTTGAGTTTCATTTCTGTTCGAACCATTTTAAATATATATTAATTTGGAGTTTTGACAACTCTTTTCTTAAAGAGGAAAGGTGGGGGAAGATATCTGAATGTCAACTTCACGCATGCTTACTGCAGTTCTAATTTTTCATTTTTTTTGTCACTGCATAATGTAAAAGCAAAAAAAGTTGGTGGGAAGGAGTCCTCTTTTGACATCACCATTTTAGGCCCACAAATTCTTTTTCAATTTATTTTTTGAAATTTCTCCAACCTGTATTCCCCTCACTGAAAGCATGGCTAATAAATCAGTAGGTAAATCCAATTACTTCATGTTCCAGGCTGGGCTGTGAGAAATGGATATAGTTTAAATTGTCCAAATTAGAAACAGACAAATTTGGTATTTCAGTGTTTTCATGAAATGCAGAATGGCTGAGGTTGGAAGGAACCTCTAGAGATCACCTAGTCCAACCCCCTGCTCCAGCAGGGACACCCAGAGCACAGGGCGGCATCCAGGCGGGTTTGGAAGATCTCCAGAGAAGGAGACTCCACAGCCTCCCTGGGCAGTCTGTTCCAGGGCTCTGGCACCCTCACAGGAAAAAAGTTCTTCCTCACATGGAGATGGAACTGCCTGTGTTTCAATTTGTACCCATTGCCCCTTTTTCTTTCACTGGTCACCACCAAGAAGAGTTTGGCCCCACCCTCCTTTCATTCTGCCCTCAGGCACTTATACATACTGATCAGATCCCCTCTCACTCTTCTCCAAGGTCTAAACAGGTCAAGCTCGCTTAGTCTTTCCTCATACAGTAGATGCTCCAGTTCCTTAATCATCTTTGTCCCTCTATGCTGGACCCTCCCTATTAGCTCCACGTCCCTCTTCTCTTTTCTGTCATCCTGGAAAGTCTGCTTTGTTCCATCAACAGCATAGCTGGAAGACTACCTGACAGCGCAGTGTGTGTAGCATCGCCTAGATCTCTCTTTTTTTTTTTTTTTTTTTTTTTTTTACGGGCAGATGACTTCACTTCTCTCCTAATTGCTGTTGCAATTTTGGGCATGGTGCTGTAGAGGGACAGTGTTGTGCAGTGGGCGGCAGCCTGGGTAAACACTAGTTATATTGGTGCTTCTTGGAAGTGGAGGTGGAGAGGGGAGGCCTGCCAGGGACACAGCATTAAAGGACTGGCAAGAGAGAGCCTCAGGACATCAGAGTGACTGTACAGTAACCCCCAGAGAGAGAATTGCCAAGGTGGCTTCAAGCTATTTTTATTTTATTTAAGTTTTGTCGGTGGGTTGGAGGCACCAAAAATGTAGTTAGTCTGTTGGGGGCAGAGAGGGGCATCTGACCTGCTCTGCCACCCCCTGGGAGTGCTGCTTCCCTCAGGACTGCTCTTGTGATAGTTGGCTAAGCCCTCTCTTATTTGCATTGGCAAAGGGATACACATGCCCCTGCTTCAGTGATAATGCTAAATATAAATCTCGCTTGGGAAGTGTAGATCCCATGGTTTGCTTTAGAATACATGACATTAAGCGTATGTCAGGAAGGAGAATTCTTTCTTAACTTGTGATGATTTCCCTGTTTCCAAAGCAGAGTAGACTCAGAAAAAAAAATAAAAAAGAATGTGCAGAAAGATTATTTCCATAAACAGCAACATAAAAATGAGAATATTAATAAACCTCATTTGCATTCAACAACCTGAAACCTGCCAGAGCTTCCTATAACCTGGCACTTCAAAAGTGCTTAATTTTAATAATCTGCTACAAACTGCTTGATCAGTGGTGAAAATGGCTCAGTCATCCTCCTCTGGCAACTTACAGCACCCGAGGATGGGGATCAAAGTATTTTACTGCTGTCTAACACCAATCCATTAGCAATACCAGCTATGCAAGCAAGTGTCCATAGATCACTAGATAAACAAGCCCTAAGTGCTAAGAAATTTAGCAGTTTGATTGCCAAGGAGCAAATCATCAAAGCATCACAGCATTGGGAATGTTTGTCTAAGGATTCCTCTGGGCTGCTCCCATGTAAAATATGTAAAAGAAGTACTAACAACAAGAGGTAATTATGCAATAATCTTTATAATAATAAATAGTAATATAGTAGGTGGTATTAGGGATTGTCTGTTTCTGTATGGATTGTACTGTCCGGCAGTGTTAGGGTCAGAATATTCTGTTGATCCCAGATATGACTGCTCAGATACTTAGGGCAAAAATCCATCTGGAAAAGCATCCAGCAGATCTAAATTCTTTGGCTGCTAAAAATAATGGAATATCTATACAGATAGAGCAGATCACTCAATGCTCACAGATCACAGATTTAAATGTTTTTTTTTCTGGAATAGCTGGATTGCAAATTTAATACAAAACTTTAGAACATCAACCTGTAGCACTACCAAAAGATATGTTTTTTTTTTTTTAAGAGAAAAGTAAAAAAAAAACCTATAGCTGTGGTCATTTTGGTTAATTTGGTACTATGTTTACTTAGGGAATTATTTATTTAAATATGCTAGTGTAGAGTTTACGATTGAAGGCATCAAGTTCAATTGCCTTTTAACATAAAAGTGAGTTACTTCCTCCAGCCTGACTTTTCCTTAGCAGGGATTTATAGAAGGTCCTCTGTAATGTTTTCCTTGCCTGCGTGCTTCAGACTGCAGCATGGGATAACGCCATGAGATAACTCAGGTTTCTGGGTCACTGTCATCGTAAGGACCTGGTTCTGGTCACATGCGCTCTGCATTTGACCCACACAGGAATTAATGTCATCAGTTTGGGCATGTGCAAAACCTGAGCTGAACTCAAAGGGAATTTTGCATAGAAGTGATAAATGAGACTTTCTGTTTGTCAGGATAGGATGCTGCCCTCAGCAGTTCTGCAGAATTTTGACTAATCTCAGCTCTATTTTTACTTTAAGAATATGCTTTTAAAATCAAGCTCCTTGGCAATTAATTTTCAAAGTCTGTAGCTTAAGGTTGTTGTTTAAAGACTTCTAAGATCACTGTCCCAGTAAAAAAAAAAAGAATTTCTTCTAGGGCTGAAGCTGAAAGAACTAGTTTAAAAAAAAAATCCTGAAAATAATTTTTGCATACTGAGAAATACCCTCTCATTGAAAACTTTTTTTTTTTAAGTGAGGATTACTATTTATTTATTTATGAAAATATCTGTGTTTATTTTGTCCTGGATGCAGGCATGCCTCTGCAGGTATCACCTGTATGTTGTCAAGTGGTACATTAAAAAGTTCAACACGTAAAAGACATAGAAAATAAATGAAAAGGAGTAAATAAATAGATTTTAGTTTATTCAGATGAATAAGGGTGCTGACAAAATTATTTCCTGTTAAAACATGAATCTTTAAAGACTTTTTTATGACAGTATTTTAATGTATAGGCTCACACAGATGAGAATGCAGAGTAATAAACTTTCTGTAAAGTCTGTTTGGCCCAAGTCCAGACATGTTGAAAATCCCTACCTACTTGTTTTGGCAGGAAAACTTCCTATTTGTGCCATTTCTTTTTAAATATTTCAACATACTATTCCTCAACTCCTCAAGTTTCTGAGAGCCTAAGAAGGCCGAGAACAACCCAGTGGAGGCCTCTGCACAGCAGCAGGCAGCTGACTCTGGATTTTGTCGTAGGTGTTAAGCAACAAATGGGCTGCATTTTCTTCCTGTTCACGCCAGCTCCATCCAAAAGGAAGATAATTGAAAATCAACAATTTCATTAGTGGAAATGGGGAGGGAATTGGGCCCATCGCAGGTTTCTCGAGGACATGATGAATACATGTCTTGAACTTTTAAATGTGTATCATTGTGAATGTCTGGTTTTCATTGGTTGCTGGTGCATATCCAGCTATTAACAGTCCAGACATTTCCTATTGATGGACTGTCAGTGAAAGCATTTCAAATAAGCCACTCCTGTTCAGTCCTCCAGGGCTTTCGATGGACCAGAATGATGTAAGGCTACAATTCAAAAGAAGTTTCTCACTTGTTTCCTTCTGTTTTAGTGGTACAGACAAAAATGCACGTGTGTGTGTACACGTGTGTTCATGTCTGTACAAATACATGTGTATATAGATGTGCGTGTGTGTACATATATCTATATACGTGTATACATATATCTACACATACATCGTGCATTTCAGAATGCCCATGATTTTAGCCTGATTTCTTGATCCTGTGATTTAGGAATCACATTTCTCTGATCATTCTGAGGTATTCATAAGTGACTGTATGTTTGTATGAGTCCTTCCTAATAAATTTTGGGGGTGTTTTTCTATAAATATACTATGATGAAATAGGACATTCCATATATTAAAAATAAAATAAAATAAAATAAAATAAAATAAAATAAAATAAAATAAAATAAAATAAAATAAAATAAAATAAA
>JAUBOD010000469.1:1602276-1617990 GCA_032353885.1 Nothura maculosa | reverse complement strand
ATAAAATAAAATAAAATAAAATAAAATAAAATAAAATAAAATAAAATAAAATAAAATAAAATAAAATAAAATAGTAACTATGCAGAGGCTGAATACTCCTGACAGAATGAATGACTATACTATGAGTATCCACATTTAAACACCTGAAAATCCACAGGAGAATAATACTTACAGGAATGATCTCCTGTGACTGGAACAGCTTCAATCAGTGCTCATTATCGATCAAGAAACACAAATCCCTAGGAGGCTCAGCCTCATTATTTCTAGTGCTCACAAAGCTTCTTAATATCCCTAAACCATAGATAAAACGATGCTCAGAAGAATAGCTTTACAGTGAGAGAAGAAAGCCACAGAAGACACAAGAATCCACAAGGCATTTACCATGCGTGGTGAGTTGGAAAACATGCATTTCAGAGGCACAGCCAAGGCCCAGAACATGCTCTGACTTTACTGGGATAAATCTACTGCCCTGGCCTGGGCAGGCTTGTCTCTCTCCTTCTCTCAGCTTCAGGTATTTTATGAAATCATTTCCTTCTCCTTGCAGTAGACTTGGCCAAATTACAGCTTAATACCTATACAACTCAGAATGGTACAACAGCCTTAAAAGACTGAGTAAATTACTCAGGTTATTCCTGGGTCTTAGAATTATTAATAGGAGCTGTTTCCAGCTCTTCCAGTACTTTGTTATGATTTAGACAACATTAAGTACATCTAGGTAGACCTACACTTCATCTCTTCAAAGAGCCCCAAGGCAGCTTTAGTGTTCTTCTGATAAGAAGTAAAGATGTGGGAAGCTTGATGTCCTCTGTTAGCAGGATTTATTGTTTCAGACAATCAGTTTTTATCCGTTTTGTAAAAACTCAATGCTCAATATATTTTGCTGAGAAGAACAGCAAACACTCATTTATTTGAAAGAAAATTAATAGATAGAACATTGTAATATGTGGGTTTTAGAGAAAGTTTTAGATGTGTTAAATAACAGAAACACAATATATAATATAGGGCAGATTTGGTTCTACAATTGCCATTTTATAAGAAACAGTATTTGTATAGGGTGTATTCTCTTTCTCTGTGGAAACAGTAACCTAGAGTTTTAAGTAAATGAGATTGCCTTAGAATAGTGCGCACATGTACTTCTCAGGTGTCTTTTTAAATTACATTTCACTTGTTTTCCACATTACACTAGCACTACTGAGCAGAGTACATGCTGTGATATGTTCTGTAAAGATACATCCAAAGATGGAATATTAAGTATGAAAGAAATGAGACATTGCTTATTCTCTTTTTCCACCTTAATAGGCTACTATATTTGATTCGGGTAGTTTTGTCTAGTATACATATTTTGATCAACGATGACTCAGATCTCAGATTCCCATAGCAAAGAAGGATTCTCAGTTACAGAAAAAATGGCTGGGGATTACTTCTACTTGTCAGTATAGGCCATACTCAACTAGTAAAATAATGAGAGTTAACTCTGTTTCTCATGATAAAAAAAAATTATTGATTCTGGAAAACTTGAGAGCATGGGAAAGTAAGGCTCTAAAAATGATCAACGAAAATCTATAATCCAAACAAAAATATGGAGTATAAAGTCAATATGAAGGAAAAGATTGACCCACTGCTCAGCTTAGAGAAAGGTGTAGACTAATGGCTTTGAGGAAGATAACCCTGCTGTGCCTACTTTCCTCTTTCTTTGTTGTACGGGTCAACTGTGATAAAAGAGCTCACAGCAGTAACAGCTGAGAATTCAGGCTACATATCTCAAGAAAGAGATTAGACGGCGCTTAGGTAAGTTAAATGACTTCAGACCAAACCAGGCTGATGAAATTCATGCCAAATTGTACAAGGAACTAACTAAAGAATTTTCACACCCATAATGGTTGTCTTTAAGAACTATGTGGGACACAAAGCTCAGAAAGCCTGGGAAAGCAAGACTAATCCCTATCTTTAAAATAGAGAAGAAAGAGGAGGGGGAGAGTTATGGCCTAGCCCATTCAAATACAGTTCTTGAACAAATACAGGGAGCAAATACAAGATAAGAAAGAGATGACTTATAAACACATGAATCGATCAAGAATATATCACACTAAACCAACCTAATCTCTTATAACAGGGTAACAGACCAGGTGAATCATGCAGGCTACACAATTCAACATAAGTGAAGTTTTCAGCATGGCAAAGACTATGGAACATTTCCATAAGCAAAGCAGGAAAACATAGCCTAGATTAAACTAACATGAAGTAGGTTTCTGCAGAACTAATTGAAAAAAAATAGTCTTACCATTCAATCTCTGGAAGACTACATTTATTGCCAATATCTGGGGGAAGCAGGTGTCTTTCATGGCTAAAATCCTATTCAGGGATTTCATTAAATGCTTAGATGCTGGAATAGACAGTGTACTTACTAAAGCTGACAAGTTGACAAAGTTGAAAAGGGCTGCAAGCACATAAGAGGACAGGCTTAGAAAACAATTTTTTTTTTGAAAAATCGAAGCTGCAGTTTGAAAAAAAAATTATTATTCTATAGGGAGAAGTGCACTGAAATATCTGTGCAAACAGAAGAGGGAGCAAGCGGCTAGGGAGCAGTTTTGCTTTAAAGAATGC
Source organism: Nothura maculosa (assembly GCA_032353885.1). Lineage (NCBI taxonomy): Eukaryota > Metazoa > Chordata > Aves > Tinamiformes > Tinamidae > Nothura > Nothura maculosa. The sequence continues at coordinate 1,615,386 of JAUBOD010000469.1, read as the reverse complement.
AAGTGTTACAAGATCCACTGACCTTACTATGTTACTTCTGACCAGAAATGCACTGTTTAAGCAAATCATCGCTTATCAAGCTGTGGTTTACATAACTGAAAGGGCTGGGGACATATGAACCTAGATTTCTTTCCAGAGAAAACAGAGCCAGATGTGCTCCAGATACATGCCTAGTGCACTTCAGCTGGGACTCAGACTGTGGTACTAGAATAAAACTAGTTCAAGCTGAAAACCTCTGGCATATGTACAATATGAACACTGGGTGCTTCGCACCGTTCCACTCAACTCTGTTCCTATTGCACCACAGTACTTACAGCCCACTGCCAGGATGCATAAGGCAAATGGATAAGGCAAATGTTGCAGTGGGACAGTGCGTCTGCTGGGAGGCAGATAAAGCTGGCATGATCTCAGCTAGAGAGCTGCAGTTTTAGCAGCATCCATAGCAGTATAGAAAACATTTGGGCCTGCCTCTTAGTCAAAGAAATGACTAAGAATGATCAACATTCAGCAGCAGATCAGCAGTCATTCTATCTAGAGAAATGTGACATGCTAATAGTTTCCATGTCCAACAACGGCTGCCACAAAGAGGAGTGGGATGACTGGACATTCATGTCTACTGTGAATGAGGCTGTTTAGACTAGACCCCCAGCCAGAGAAGCAGCAGCAGGTGAAGGAGCCTGCAGAATCCCCACCACAGGATTTGTTCTGCAAATAGGTTGGACAAGCATCTGTCAGACCTGGTTTAAATGCACTTCATCCTGCCCTGGAGTGGGAGGCAGACACAATCTTTTGAGATCATTCTGAGAGCTATTTGTTTTGTTTCTTTTTAAAATGTAAATAGTAAATTTTCTCTTTCCTACTCCTTTCATCTTGTCATTCTGCCTTTTGAATCATTCCTCTGATTTGTCGTTTCAAGTTACATCTTTCTGATCTTTTGGTTTTCCATCCCAGTCTGTCCCTGTCCCATCTTGTCCTTTTCACTTTGATGCTAAGCTTCATTTGTGGTGCTGCTTCTCCTAGCTAATCCTTCCTTTTTTCTCATGCACAGCGCAACATGGCTGCATTCAAATTTCTGCATAAATGAAATATTCTGATAAAACTGCTGAGCCAAAATTGTATCTTCATCCAATTCAGGGTGTTCTTATGTCCTGGATAGCTAAACGGCAGTTTTGCAGTTGGTTTCTTTTGTTCTTTCAAGTGTTTAATTTTATGACTGATCAAGTGGGGATCAGATGAGAGATTACCATCAGTTTTAAGAGAAATATGAAACATATAAGAAAACTGTAATGACACAAAAAGGGGATATTTAATCATTAACAGAAGCTTGCATGGAATATCTTTTTAATAATGAAAAGCATCACTAGTTCTCCAGTGCAAAGGGGACAGGCACGAGCAAAAATATTGTGTATGGATACAAATCTCTATGGCATTTTCTTAGGTAATATATGGGTCCATATAAGAAAGGACAGAGAATGATTTTTACATACCTCTTTGCTGGTATTTCTGATTTTCCCTGGAGTCCTGAGCGTGCCCAGCACACACAGCAGCCCAGAGCAGCCCATTGCTGCCCTCTGCCGCCTCCTGCACCCCGCTGCTTATATGTAATTTGTTATAGCAAATTAAAGAAATGCACTGGGCACAAGTTGTTCTTGATATGTAAAATGTACAGCAGCATGAGAGATTCAGTGACAGCTGTATGCATTCCTATTAAATATTTTTTTAATAAGCTAATTGTTGCTTACTTTTTTCATTTTTTGAATTATTTTACATTAGCCCACTATTATTACAGGCAGCTTTAATTCTCTTCCATTTTCTATGGAATAATATTCATTTTCATGTAAAGGCCCTTCATATATAATGCTTTAAGAAACAATATTTAAAAAAAAAAAAGGAAAAAAAAGAGTATTTCTGCATTAACTTTGCTTTTCATGTCCCTCTTGTTCTCTTTCCTGATGAGTTCCATGTTCGCTATCACATTAGCTGTTCTGTATTAATGAATACAGGCAATACGTTAAAGATTTATTTCTTCCTGGTGAATATTATATTTTTTTCCCAAGGTCAAAAATGATAGGCAACTTCAACTGATCTACCTCATATGTAATCCGGTAACATCCATTTGACTTTTTTTGTTCAATCTTACTTTGGAGAGGAGAATTTGCATATGCATTCAGCACCAGCTTAATGATTTCCTTAGGGCAGATGCAGAAGTTTTCATATGGACAATAGTGCATTACAAACAAGGTTTATTCTCCAATTTAGATAGGAGACTATGTTGTTAAAAGAAAAAATGAGAAATTAAAGTTGAGTCTTACTACATAATGAGTTGCAATCATCTATTAATACAACATACAAAGAAATTAGGTTATCTCAATATTCCTACCTGGCACAGTTGCATTCCATGTAGTGCTTCACAAAAGAGTGTAAGTGAAGAGTTAATAAACAACAGTAGCAAAGCAATTTGCTTCAGGTCTGCCTAACCATGTTACACAATTCCTTCCTGCAAATTGGAAAATCAGTTATTCTCACATTGTTAATTAATATACTCACCTGAGATGTAGAGAATGACTTAAATTGGGGCTCATGCAAATTAAATGGCTGCTCTAAGTACTGAATTATTGGCCATTCTAGGAGAGAGGTTTCTCACAGCCTCCTCCAGGAGATCTGCTTTTGGGCCTTAGCTTTTCTGTCCTCAGTTCACCTTTTGTAAAGTGTTCACCGTGACAGGGTAACAGTGAAGTAAGTGCAACAGTATGTGGCTCTACTACAAGATCTTTGGAGCAGCCACTCTTGATTTTGAATGCGTCTCATGGCTCTCACTCAAGGTACAAACACAAGTGCATGTACAACATGGATAATACATTAAAGACTCTGGAGCTCCCAGGAACAGTGATGAAGGAGGGGAGATAAACCTCAAAGAGAATTTTGAGTAATGAGTAATACAGAACTATCAAAAATAAATGTTCAACGTGCAAAATGCCAATTCCCCTGGTCAAATGCTTCACAGGACTTTCTTCAGGAATTTAGAGAACAATGGCAAAACAAACTGGCACTGACTACTCATATTAAAGAAGTACTGAGGGCATAAAATTGTGGTTGAATTTTCTAATCTCCTCTTCAAATATTTTATGAGATGACCTTCCAGGTTCTAGTCTGATTAGTGCACTCCTCTTCCGTGCTTTTATACAACAGAAGAAAGCAGAAATTACTCTGAAGTGTGTGCAAGTCCTGCTGCCTGTGATCCTGAATCATATTTCCCTCTATCCGTCTGAGAAGAAAAGAGCAAAATTCAGCTGAATATTAAAAATTGAAAGAAGAATGGAGAGCACTGTAAGCAATGAAGAATTGAATATATGAACTTGCTTTTTAAAACTGTACAAAAATCTTCTGAGTCTTGTATTTGTAAGAATGTCCAGAAAGTGCATTAAGAAGCAAGAAAGCTCTCATACATTTATTTTGTGTAGCCAGAACCCATGCTAACCTTTCATTTTTGTGATTGATGTTTAGCTTTTTTCCCCATTACTTTTTCTTTTCTAATAGATGAATTCAAATCCTTCCAACGCCATGGCTTTAACTTCTAACACTTCAAACAAAAAAGAGACGGTGGCCATATTTGGAACAGGAGATTTTGGAAGAGCTCTGGCATATAAAATGATTCAGGCTGGCTACGCCATTGTGTTTGGAAGCCGACAGGCTCAGCTATCCAGCCTAATTCCCAAGGGTGCGGAGGTGCTGAGCCACACAGAGGCTGCACAGAAAGCTGCCATCATCATCATAGCCATCCCGAGGCAACATTACAACTTCCTTCTACCATTGGCAGAAGTTCTCCACGGAAAAGTGCTGGTGGATGTAAGCAACAACTTAAAACTGAACCAGTATCCCCAGTCCAACGCAGAATACCTTGCTGAGCTGATCCCAGGCACTAAGGTTGTGAAAGCCTTCAACACCGTGTCAGCCTGGGCCTTGCAGTCCGGCACGCTGGATGCAAGTCGACAGGTAAGACCATACCAGGCAGGACCTCGTATGTAACAGTCTGCAGCTTGTTACCTACTAGACAAAACACATGGGATGTACAAATCAGGCAAGGCTGAGATGGTTGAGATAATAATTGTGAACTAAAATGTAATTTGGGGTTCTAAAAAACTGTGTTTTAGCAATCTCTGTGCCCAATTCCGTGGAGTTCTTATGAACCTACACCAACTACAGCTAGTGGCAGTGGAAAAGTTTGCTCCTGCCTATGGAGTCTTGCAGAATCTCATGTCACCACATGTGCTTACAAGTGGCTTGCAGAATGTTCAAAAGTTACATTAAAAAAAAAGTTTTCTAGGCAAAATCTTATCTTAGGTGTGTTACAGCTTGTTGTTTTCATAAATACAGTTTTGACACTTGAAAAAACCTCCTTCTCCATAGGAAAGGATATGACTTTTAGTTCTTGGGCACGCTGGTCAAGAAATAGCCTATAGGTTAAAGCTGGCAAGGAAGCCAGTGAGTCTAGGAAACTTTTGTTTATGTTCCACCTCCATGCCGATTAGCAGGAAAGAGTATCACAAAAGTCTGTCTAAGTAAAGTTTCTGTTTGTTTTTGACTGCAGGTGTTTGTCTGTGGAGATGACAAGAAAGCCAAACAAATGGTGATGGATATTGTTCGTGCACTGGGTCTCACACCATTAGACCAGGGATCTCTCTTGGCTGCTCAGGAGATAGAGAATTACCCTCTGCAGCTCTTTCCAATGTGGAAATTCCCCATCCTCTTGTCTCTTGGCCTAACTGCATTCTTGTTCTTCTACTGTTTGATTCGTGATGTAATTTACCCTTATGTTAATGAAAAGAAAGATGTTTCTTTCTTTATTGCGATTTCCATTGCAAATCGGATCTGCCCGACAGTGGCACTCATGCTTCTTGCCCTGGTCTATCTTCCTGGGGTACTTGCTGCAATTATTCAGTTATACAGAGGTACCAAATACAGTCGTTTCCCAGACTGGCTGGACAAATGGATGCTGTGTAGAAAACAGCTTGGACTAGTAGCCTTGGCATTTGCTTTTCTACATGTTTTGTACACTCTTGTTATCCCAATTCGCTACTATGTAAGATGGAGAATAAGCAGCGGAGTCATTTCCCAGGTAAGTTTTGCTCCTCTCCCTCCTTCATTCTACATAGTTTGTGTGTTAACAAAATAAGCATGAAAAAAAAAGTAAAAATTAAGACTAAATTAAAGAAATATATACCTGCCCAGATCTTTAAGAATGGCACGCATCCTGACTTTCTGACTTTATTTAACAAAAAAGGATGACGTGTTCTCAGTGGTAGATCTACAACAGTATTAATCATGCAGTATCACAGAATTATAGGCAATGGGACATATATGAGTATATATAATTTATATATATTATAATGTCCCTTCTACTTTTTGTATAACTACTCAAGAAGAGTCCTTAAAGAGAGGCAATGAGTCCATCCTTTTTGTTCATTTTAGGATACTTAAGGTATAACATTCTATATAAAGTTATAATGTTTATATAATATTATAAAAATTTTCATTCAGTTACCTTAAAAAGATTTTTATTTGTTTGCACACTAATCCTAAAACTGCTAACACTTTAATATATACCTAGCTTTCTTCTCTTTAGGTGATGAATAACAGAACAGATCCATTGAATAACACTTCTGCCTGGCTTAGTGACTCTTATGTGGCTTTGGGAATCTTAGGATTTTTTTTATTTGTTCTGCTGGGAATAACCTCCTTGCCTTCAGTCAGCAACAGTGTCAACTGGCGAGAATTTCGATTTGTGCAGGTACAAAAAGACTTTCTTTAATAAATCTTCCCTCTGCCTCTTGCAGAAAGTTTCCTATTCCTTTGTAAGCTGAGACCCCAGAAAGGTTTACTAGAGATTTAGTGCTCTTTTCCATTAGTATCTCCAAATGAAGTGTACGGTTTTTTACCATTATAAGATTAAAAAAAAAAAAAAGACCTGAGCTGCTAAATAGCAAAAGCTGACATTGTAGAATTACCTAGTATTATTGTTAAATAATACTAAATCAGAGAATATTTCAGCCACTTACTGGGCTGATTTCCTTGGTTCAGGTGAAAAGCCAGTTCACTGAGTTAGTAGGATAAGCCAGTTAAAATGAGTCTGAAAATTCACTTTAGCACACAGACAAAATGTGTCTCTCAATAACAAGGAAGGAAATCAGCAGTTTCCACATGCTCTAAAATTTGCTGCACCTACAAACAGCATGGCCCTGTAGTGTTAGCCCTTGGTTCAGAGGCAGCTGGGTGCAGGCTGCAGGGCCTCTGTAACAGTGCAGGCAAAGGAGAAGAAAGATTAAAGTCACTGAATGTTTTATACAGACCTTCACTGTTCGGAGTGCATTATCACTAAGGCAAAAAACAGCTTGGATCTCTAATCTGGCTTTGACCATTTTCTCTGCATTTTCATATACATGACAACCACTATTCATTATGTGTTTGCTAGGAAAAAGTAGTGGGGTAGTTCACAACAAAAAAAGACCCAAAATGATGTTTCATCTAGGACCATCTGAAAGAAGCTTTACTAAGAGAAGTAGCTGCCTTTATATTCATAAATATTTCATAGCAGCCCCAGATTAGCCCCCAAATTAGCACAGTCCATAAAATTTACCATATACCGTAAATTGCATTTATTCTGATGTGCAGCATACAATTTTAACCTCCATTTATTTTTTTCTTTCCTTCTTTTCCCCCTAGTCCAAGCTGGGATATCTGACTCTGATCCTGTGTACTGCACACACACTGGTTTATGGTGGGAAGTGGTTCCTATATGCCTCCTCGTACAGATGGTGCCTTCCAAGCGTCTACATGTTCTCTCTCATAGTTCCGTGCATTGTGCTGGTGGTGAAATTTGTGCTTGTATTTCCCTGTCTTGATAAGCCACTCACACGAATCCGGCAGGGCTGGGAGAGGAATCCTCGATACTCTGAACATTCACACTATATTATCAACAAATCTGCTGTATAATTAAACCAGCTTGCATTTTCAAAAAGGAAAAGGTTACGAGGGTGTTATCCAAATGATGCCCTTACCCAACTTATCTGGAAGGTGAGCAAAAAAAAGCAAAAAATATGGCAAGGCCCTGAATAAAATAAAATCACTCCACAGCTACAAGATTAAAATGTACGTTTTCAAACAAAAGGCCAGTTGAGCCAGCTCTCCATGTAAGCTTGGATACAGGCATAGGCCTTCATTTCTGCTGAGTATATTTCCCCCTCATCTATTCGTCCTCTATTCCTAGTAGGAATAGGAGAGAGGAAAATGATGCCCAGTGTCCTTCCTTTGTTATTCTGCATCTCACTGCAGGCTGGGCAGCACCAGAGAAACCTCTGCTGTTACATGGTGACTTTTTCCCTTGTCCATCCTGCCCCAGGCCTGCGAGCTGCTGTCAAGGAGACCCTCACTCTCTCTCACATACACAGTCTGATCCCACCACTAAAGCCAGCAGCATTTTTGAGCCAAGACTGGGCCTTCTTCTGGCCTAAGAAAAGTTCAGGTCTTCACAGCATTACTTTAACCTCCATTCTCATCTGATCCAAAAGATCCTCACACTTTCGAGGTACTTGAGCAAGATCTGCCCATTCGGCTTGCAGATAGGAATGGCGATGCTCGAAGAGCATGGGTGAAGGATTACTGAATCTTTGCTTTGCTGTAGGACTGCAACTGTAGCTAGGAAAGGACTGAAGGAGAAGCAAAAATACCAGAAAGACCTCAGGAGGTGCAGTCACACACCTAAGTGTAGTGACAGGTACATGTGAAAAGTAACCAGTAACTCTGTATGCAGCAGGCAAGGAAAGAAAGTGAAGAACAATCCTGTTTAACCAGGGATTTGTGTATATCAAGATTTAATTTCCTGAAAATATTATCATTAATTTTGTTAGAAAGAGATCCTTGGGTGCAATATTAAAAATATTCTATGGAAAATGCAAAGATTTTAACTATAATAAAGAACGTTCCTTAAAAGTGTTGAACTCTATCATTTTGTGAACTTCTGATAGGATGTGGCTGCTGCTTAGTGGTTTTAGGCTAGGCCTTGAGCAGCAGAACAAAATGGGATCCTGTCTTCACCAATACCTGTTGGTGGCGGCCTTCCCCCACCTCTGCTCTTGGACCTTCACCTAAGCAGATCTTTGTTTAAGCTTTGAAGTGGGCTCACTATGTTGCAGTAAAACAGAACCCAGCTGAGGTGGCGACCTTGTTACACTGCAAAGAGAGTCTCCTTTACCCTGGAGGAAATAAATAAATAAATGCTTATTTGCTTGTTTGTTGCAGAAATGGCAGAAAAGAACTATTCACCACCTTCTCTCCCTGTCTTTTCCCTGTCTCATCAAGAGCATACTCACAAAGTATGATCATGCAATAGCTAACATTCAAAACAAGCATTGTCAAACAGATGAGAAAAAAAAGTCATTATCTGAATGACACAACAAAATATTTGTCAACAGTGAAGTCTTTTTTATTCAGGATCTCTATATCTTCCCCTTCATATTCTCTGGACTGAAAAGAAAGAAATTTCTTTATACCAAGATAATGATAAAGGACACTAGTGTATCAACAACTGATGCAGCCAGATTTCTTGTAAATAATCCTAGCATCAACTGCTCCTACTAATCAGCCTAGGTGCACTCAGCATGTCACGTATGGTTGCTGACTGATGTCTGCATGCTTACAGAAGTCTTCTTTGACCTTCTAAAGAATGGAGAAGTACCTTATTTCATGCTTTGCTTAGAGATTTTCCAAGTTAATCTAATGGAAGCACTTACTGAAAAGGGATCAAGGAGCCAAAGAAGTCACGCTGTTGTGCCCCTACAGCCCATAACAGCTCTTTCGGACTCCCTGAAAGAATTCCCTCTAGGCATGGGCAGAGAGCAAGAAAGACAGTAAGAGAGTTAATATGTCTGAGAACAACAGGAGGACCGTGTCTGTGTGTGTCTATATGTGTGTGTGTTGGCTGAAGAGCAAGACAATGAGGAAAACAAGAAGCACCCAACTGAACAGATACACTCCGTGTTTGCCATCTTGGCTACAAATTCCGCTCGCTGTGCCAAATTTTCCCCAGATTTACATGTTTAAGAATAGTAATCATCAAAACTCACATACTGTTCATTTTCACAGTTACTTTTAAAGGGCTTACAGGAGTATCTGCCTGTGTTGATACAGAGCTAAAATTGCTTGATTCTCTCCTCTGGCTGAACCTATCGATTGTTATTTAAACTGCAAAACCTGTGGCAAGAAATGCTCACCTAATAGCAATGCTTCATCAGATACAGATATAACAAGTGCTCTGAGTCTTCTTCCCCCAGAGCACAGGATTCTGCATATCAGAGTGCCCTCTTCAGTGGATGACAGGCCAAACCAGGTCTTCTTTAACCTCACAGAGAAGTAGCCTCATTTACTGACTGCAGTCCAGCTGACTGCCATCTCTATCCTCCTGAGGGCAGTACTATATCATATAGTGTATATATACATATATACAGAGAGAGTATATATCTATACGATAGATAGGCACAGGACTGTAGGTCCAGCAGAAAAGACAAAGTAACTTATTTCAGGATCCATATTAGGTTTCTTGTGTAAGGCTGACACATAAACTGAGATTTACTGAAAATGCCAATTTTCAAGGGACAATTTGCAATTTGGGGTTTAGTGCAGGAATGAAGTGCCAATCTCTGTTGTGTACACACCAAACAAGCGACTTCATTTGCTTGCAGGGGGCAGGTCTGAATGGGCCAGTGCTCAGGAGCTGCTCCGAAGCCCCCTCGTTTGAAGCCAGCAGCAGGCTCTTTGTTGACTTCAGCAGATAATCAGAGGTCAGATCTCCAGCAGCACTTGTTTTTCCAGCCTGAGTGAAGGATTTTATATCCTATTATTCTTGGGCAGCTGGGGAGTATTTGCTTCACAAATTTATGCATTTATTTCATGAACATTGCAGAGAAAGCAGTTTGCATAATAGCTAGACTAACATAGCTAAACTAACATAGTTAAATGGCAATACTTTTGAAACAAGCAGTTATGGAAAGTGTTGTATACATTTTTCAAGGCTGAGTTCTTGTAATTTAAATATTTCTTATGTATTGACATTTTTGGAAAACATACATAAGAAGGACTGTGAAATTAATTTTGGAAAGATGTCCCACATATGGTTCCCAGAAGCAGAAAAAAGGCCTCTTTTTGCATACATCTATTACAGCTTTTTAAGAATCCCTACAAGAATAATGCATTAGCTCTCAAAATACACTTTGAAATCAAAGTTACCACCTAAAGGATGGGGCCAGACCCTTCTCAGTGGTGCCCAGTAACAGGACAAGAGGCAATGGGCACAAAATGAAACACAGAAATTTCCTCTTGAACACTAGAAAACACTTCCTTGCTGCAAGGATGGTTTGAACACCGGCAAAGGTTGCCCAGACAGGTTGTGGAGCCTCCATCCTTGGAGAGATTCAAAGCCCAGCTGTAGATGGTCCTGGGTAACCTGTTGTAGTGCACCCTGCTTGAGCAGGACGTTTGACCAGATGGTCTCAACATGACACTTGAACTCTTTTGAGATTCTGTGAAGTAATTTGGGGGGTTTATATATGCATCTTTTCTTACTTTCTCACTTGTCTCCACATCCAAATTTGCCCATAATTTAAAATTCATTTAAATACAATTCCTTTGCTATGCTTGCTTTTCTTCTCACTTGTTTAGCTTTAACCTATCTTAACTACCATCAACAACACAGTCAAACTAATATTAGTGCAAAGGGGTCATTTTTTTAGTTTATAACTCATTATTTTTTTCCAGCTTTAAGCATGATGGAATGGTATATTCTCTATAAATCTCTCTTTGAGAGTTCAAAAATAGATATGTAAAAAATAAAGAAAAAATTAACAGCTGAGTACTGTTAGGTCAAGGAACATCAAAGGAACATAGCTGTATGGATAAAAACAGAAGAAAACACGGAAGAAAGGCATGTAGCTATCTGGATAACGTCTTTAGATAGTCTCATTACAGAAACAATATATTTAGTCAGTATAATTTAAACAAAATAAGTATGCTTGGGGTGGGTTATCTGCCATCAAGTGCTGACACTAAAGGTAGGAGGTAAGGGAAGAAAATGGGTATATTCAAAGACTAAGGATGGAGAAAAGATATATGGGGAAAAATAGTAAAACAATGGTTAGGATATTGAGAAAAAGAAAGAAGCATCTAACTGTTTTGGTTTTTTTAAAATTTATTTCTACTAGCTGTATGACAGAACACGTTACACTTTTTTACTACTTTTGGTTGCCTGGCACCACTATTTCAGTACCTTGTTGCCTTAGTATTCAGTATATACTACATGAAAAGTTCAAACTTGGCCACTCATGGAATCCGGCTCAGGTTTCGGCATCTCAACACCTCCCTCTTTCCCCAGTCTAAAACAGTTCAAGTCAATTTATTCTGTCCTCCTTTACAAACATTTACCAGAATCATCCCCAAAATAGCTGTCACTCCACACCCCAACAGCCAGTGTTTAGCGGCAGCAGTGAAGAACCCATCAGGCACAGGACTTATGTTGTTGAGCAGTGAATATAGCTGGCAAAAATGCTTCCCCAGGGGAAAGAGCTCAGGCCAGATGGAGTGTCCCACCAGCCAGGTGCAGGACAGAGGCTACTGTGTGTTCTCGTTTATAGCTGAAGGTCTGAAACAAAACCAAGCACAAGATGTTTGGCTCTTTTGTGAATCTGGTTCATCCATGTTGTGAGAAAGAGGTTTCAGAAAACCTAAAGGAAAGGCTACTTTCTTCTATATCAAGAAGATAAGCAAGTGATAGACAAGGTGAGCAGTGACCTGAGAAAGTGGCCCAGAGGGGCAGCTCTTGGGAAGAAGGTGGCCCCTTAACTCCACTCTTCCCCCTCCTGGTTTGGCTAGTGATGATCCAGAGAGGCAGGAGCTGGCAGGAACAGGGCATCCATCCTCAGAACAAATCCAGGGAATCAGCATGGATGGGTGCAGAAATAATTACAGGGAATTATGATAAATACATACAGGATTAGAGTTTGTTTGTTTGGTTTGTAGCTTCTGTTTACCGATCCCAAAAGCAAAGAATGGAAAGTAAATCCTATGTTTAATTGGATTTGTCTAAAGGTCAGACCTCATGTCACACTGCAGAAACTCCAGTCCTATTTTACTACCAAAGCTGCTTAGCGTTGCAGAGTAAATAAATCCAACACATTAAGATTCCCAAGCTTGTCGAGGCCAGAGGAATATTTCCAGTTTTAGACAGTTCAAAGGGTTTTTGCAGCTATGCTGACTTTTATGACAAGATCCTTCCTGGGGAACACCTTCGAGCTGCTCCTCTTCAATGGACAAGCATGGACGAAGCTCCATGTTTCTCAGCAAGCCCCTGCACTTCACTGTCTTTCACAAAGAAGTTGGCACTTAGATCCAGGCTTACCTCCATCACTGACATATCCCAAGTTTCTTTAATGATCCTTGTCTCAGTGACTGATAAAACATCACATAGGAAGTCTGAGGCAAAGCAAAGAATTGGATACAGATTTCATAAAGCTAAGGATAGTTCTCTAATTACAACCTTCATAAATTAGAGAGCCAGAAGGCAACCTTGTGATCAACTATTCTCTCTTCCTGCAGAACGTGGGCAGATACTGCCTTAATTAACTCCTTCCTGAACTATCAAGAGTTGTCACATTCATGGCTCCCTATGAATTTTCCAAAAGCAATGAAGACGGCTGCAAAGTTTCAGCTTCCTGAAAACATGCATTTTTAACCTAGCTGCCATTTGTTACTTCTGGCTGGTAATCCTTGACAACAGGCTGAAAACTCCTGATTTAGACATACTCTAAAAGAACTGCTTAATTTTCAATATTGAAGAACTCCCCACAACTCTTGGCAAATCATTTAGACACCTTCTTGTCCTCACTTTAATATACAACATATATATCCTAAATTGTTTAAGTATGATATTTACCCTTCAGAATTCAGCTTCCAGTGAATCTTCAGAAGTGTCCAGAAGATTATTTAGATTATTTAGATACATAACAATCATTCCAGGAAAGAAGCAGAAGGGTAAATACAAAAAAAAAAAAAAAAAAAAAAAATTTT
>JAUBOD010000469.1:1572282-1592927 GCA_032353885.1 Nothura maculosa | reverse complement strand
TATGTGTATATATATATATATATATATATGTATATGTATATATATATATATATATTTCTCTTCCATTCAGAATTCTTTATTTTCTGCTTATATATCTTTGGATAGCAATTTACCCTTCCTAAACTATCATTTTTAAAATCTGTTGATCATAACTCTGCCTTAAAAGTATGTTTGATCTGCTTTGCAGGTTTCCTGCCATAGCATGAGATCCTAAACCTTTAATATAAAGTGAAAGTAACACCTATGAACTTGAAATTGGTACTTAGAGCAGAGTTGAGTTTCCGTAGTAGATTTTATGCCTTGCTTTCTGTGCACTTCACTTTCCTCTAGATGCTACAATTTTTTATGCAATTAAGTGTAGAGTAAATGTGTGGCCAATCATGCTTGTTTTTGAGTGCATAGGATTGCATGAAGTTGCTAGCTTGCAGCATGCAGCTTTCATATGTATCCGCTGAGGAAACATCATTAGAAATAGAGGTTAGAAAGAGGCGGTTTGAGTTGTGTATCAGAGCCAGGCAATCAGTTCTGTTTTATAAGGAATACAGGTTTAATGCCACTGAAAATGAGGTGGGTACTAGGAGTAACCAAACTGAAAGAGGGGACTAAACTTTAGCTAACATGTCTTTGTTTCCAAAAGGATGGACAGATAGATGCTGAGGAGCTGCAGAGATGCCTGACTCAGTCAGGGATTGCGGGAGCATACAAACGTAAGTCAGAAAACAACCCTCAGGAATGCCTGTTACCATATTTATTACTGTTTACTAGAAAACACTAGTCTACTAGCTGTGCCTTCTGCACAGTGGTTTTTGAAAAATATTTTTTGTATAGTGGGTGTTTGTTTACTTTGTAGAGGGGCTTTCTCGACGTGTGAACTGCTCGAATGTAAAACCTTTGTGTGTTTAAAACTTCCCTGCCCCACTTGGTCAGTTCCCCATTGCTGATCTGGGGAGCTGGAGAGGTGGTTTGTTTTGTAATAGACAGGCAGTTCTTTAAAGTGTTTCTGCAAGTAAAGCTGGCTTGCTCAAGTTATCTCTATGGGGAAACAAAAATAACCAGTTTCAATTGAAACCCAAAACCTTTATGGATTAAGCTAAGAGTACATTAACTTTTTTTTTAAAGTCATATTAGGTGATTATCTACTTTGGACAAGTCATAATTGTAAGCTTTTTACTTGGATCAAAACATGGTATGGCTATATACAGTTGAAACAAGTATTTAGGATATTATATATCAGTTTTTATATAATATTGAAAATGACTCTTAGTACTGCTCTCATTTTGGATTTTTCTATTTCAAATAGCTTTCAACTTAGAGACTTGCAGACTCATGATCTCGATGCTGGACGTATCCTTTGCTATGAAACACAAACACTTTTGTGTTACCCGAACAGAGTGTTCTGTTTGAAAGTAGGGAAATGCTTTGTAATTCCCATTCACACTGTAGTTCATATGTATTATGTGAATGTGAGCAACAAATTCCTTTCTTCTAGTTAGAAGATGAAATAATAATGACTTTTTATAACACGTGTGTGTGTATATATTTATATACATACACTCTGCACTACAGGGAGTGAAGAGAGCATAGCCAGCTAGGTTACATCCATAAGGAGCAAATAGTTTCCTAATGCCTCTGTGAGGAAAGAGTGGAGAGTGAGTGATTTCTGTGGCCTCTGGTCAGAAATATTGTCTGTCTGTGCTGTGGGATGCTCTTTTATGTGAAAACAAATGATAACAATAAAATATAGATAGTAGCCCCAGGGTATCTTTTGTTTCCCAGACTTCAAGCGTTCTGAACCATAGATGATTGAAGAAAAAAAAAAAAAAAAAAAAACCCACTAATTTCCATTAAACAGGGATGTCTTTCATTTTGGGCATGAAGCACCTTTTTCTTAGCTTTGGAATCAGAAAGATAGGTCTGGCTCAATGGGATTTCCTGAGTTTAAGGAACTGTGGTCTGTGATCAACGGCTGGATGCAGCACTTCATGACCTTCGACAGCGACAGAAGCGGCTCAGTGGATCGTCAAGAGCTCGAGAAAGCCTTGACAAGCATGGGTGAGTTGGGACACTTTCTTCATTTGAGCACTGATGCTGACTCTCAGCCTTCCCCAGCACCCAAGTCCTGCTGTAACTTGTATATTTCCAGCCAGGACTGTTGTTAGATTGTGCCAGCTTACCTGCCATTCCCACGTGGGCTTTTCCCCCTTTTCCGCAGGGTTTCGGTTGAGCCCGATGGCGGTGACGGCCATCGCGAGGCGATACAGCACCCGTGGCAAGATCGCCTTCGATGATTACATCGCCTGCTGCGTCAAGCTCCGAGCCCTCACTGGTGCGTTCCCTGCAGCCTTTCCAATGGCACTGCCATAATAGGTTTAAGTGTAACAAAATCTGACTGCTGAGGATCGCTCGGCTTTCAGGTTCAGCTTTAACTCTTCTGTAACACCAAATAGGTCTTTTCCGATGAAGCGCACAGGCAGGGCTGCTACAATAACAGCACCTGCCTGTTGAAAAGTCCCCATTGAAAAAGAGGGGACAAATATGAAAAAGAGACTTAAAATTAACATAGGGTTTATTTTAGAGGCTAGAAAAAGCTTTCAAAATTGGGAAACAGTTGATTTATAAACAGCTTTTTCTTAGAGAACATACAGGATGAGACTGACATCGTTAATGTTAAGTGATAAATAAAGATGTTTGTGGTAAATATGAAAATTAAGACCTGGAAATTAAGTCTTGGAATGAATTGTAGTGTTCTTCATGAGGTGTCACCCAAGTGATTCTGTTTCAGTTCCTTGCCTCCGTTTTGCTCTGCCCTAATTCTACCTTTTGTTTCTCTCTGGAACACTGAACCTTTTGTTTTACTTGGGGATGAAATTCAGGTGAGAAATTGGCATGAAATGGTTTGTAATTGTGAGGAGTAACAAAAACTGTGGGCTAGGCTTCTGATCTTACAAAAGACAACTTGCAGTAGGGGTGTGTCTTAAATGCAAGTACAATACACTTTAAAAAATAAGAAAAGATTAAGTGTAATTCTTCATACTGATTTCTGTATTTGTTTTTAAATATATTTTTGCAGACTGCTTTAGAATGAGGGATCCATCTCAGCAAGGTTTTGTGAACTTCCAGTATGATGACGTAAGTGAACTTTAGGGAATCTAATTTAAACTTAGAGTAAAACTGAAGGAAAACTGAAAACTGAAGAAAAGCAGTAATGACTTGACTTCATGTTTGCATTCCCTTCTATTGTGATCCAACCTGAGAGCCTGAAGATTCTGGCTTTTATTTCAATCATCTTTTCTTTTGGAGATGAGCTAGGTACAAGAATTGGAGTCAAATCTTCTGCAAAGTTTTTACATGTTTTGCAGAGATTTATTTAAATTTCACTGTATTTTGCCCGGGCTTTGAGAACATCTAGGGAGCCACCCTGCTCTTCAGCCTCGGCCTCCCTTGCCCCTCCACCTGTGCCCACACAGACACTCACTTCCAAGTGGCTTTTTGGAGGGGAGAGGGGAGGCCTCATCAGTCAGGTGTGTGTAGGCCTTGGCTTCCTCCCTGCACCTGGATGAGAAAAGGAGAACAGGAAGATCAAGTTGTGCCTGGGTTTATTTGTCCTTATTGAGGAAGTGCTTTGTTTTAAGTTAACCAGGAAAATCAGCTAATAGTTAGCTTTAATGCTGTGTTCCTTATGGACTGCACAACATTATAAGAAGAGCAGTAATGAGTCTTTTAGGAGAAAAAGAAAAATCTGATTTTGTACCATACCTCTAATATTTTTGTTCGTGCTGTTTGTTTTTTCAGTTCATACAGTGTGTGATGGGCATCTAAGTCAAAAGAAGCTTCAGCAGAAGCCGTGGATGCTCATGGGGACCAGTCCAGTTTCTTATGCTTTGCCAAAAGTTACCTTGATTGTGTATCTTAAAACTGTAACTTGCTAGTTTTATAAAAGTTACTGATGTGCTTGCCTTTATTAACTTCCATAATGGATATGAACCAATAATGTACTGTCAGCTTTAAATTTCAACTTCTGATTATTAAAGATATTTTTATTTTACACAAACTTGTCTCTCTGTATAACTCATTATGTAGACAGTAAACTTTTCTGTAATGTATTTACTTACAACTTCATATGACTCGCCAAAAGTCTTTACATGATTCACCAAAACCAGTTCCTGGAGTGTAACTTATCTTGTTTGACTTGAGCAGTATCACGTGGATCATGATATATAAGATGATACATATTCTTCTGTTTTTAACAGTATAAGGCAGATGTACAAAAAGAACGAGTCGCCTTGTGCAATCATTGTTTTACTGTGATCTACTAGATCACATAATTAGATTAAAATTGCTTGTTTTGACAGGCATTTGGAGGATGAAGTGGCCGAAGGCACTAAGTCTAAATAGGCCTTTTTAAAACTTCTTTAAAATGCTGTTAAAGCAGGGATGGAATATATAGGAACATAGCATAGGACCAATCTTGTTTGCAGTGCTTTTAACCCAGAAAATCATCATTCTCCTTGGGACTGTACATAAGACACTTGCAAATGTTTTAAAAACTACTTGCCATTAATATATAAAACTGCTTTTTAATGAGGAACATTGCCTCTGTCAAGGGTGTATTTACATCTTAAAAAGATAAAGAAAATACTAATTTACAAGTATTCCTCCTGCTTTTGTATAAAGACCACCATCCCCTTTGATTAAACTCTTGCCCCTCTATTACAGATCACAGCATGTAATTACTTCCTCAGCACCTAACAGAAGAGAGCAAATTTATAGTAGAAATAAGGTGTTTTCTTTGCAAGCGAAGAATGGCAGAAGAAGCAACACAAGTATATGGAGTTGGTTGAAGCTTTTGCTTTGAATGAAATAAATTCCTTGAATGTTGGTTAATTCTCATTATTTCTGCCTGATAACATGTTCTATAAGATTTTTGGCTGGCTTTACTGCTCATGCTGCTAGAAGCATGCTCTATGCTTATCAGAGTGCTTTGGGACACTTTTGATAGAGCCCCATTGTTGGCTAGGAGCCTCTGTTTGTAGAAGGGAAAGCAAAAAGGGGGTCATATTACTGCAAAAAATAAAACTGCAAAATCCATGTACCTATTAATCATAGAATCCTTAAGGTTGGAAGGGACCTTTAGAGATCATCTAGTTCAATCCTACTGCACACACAAGGACACCCAGAGCACAGGATTAAGGGCAGCATCCAAGTGGGTTTGGAACATCTCCAGAGAAGGAGATTCCACAACCCCTCTGAGCAGCCTGTTCTAGGGCTCTGTCACCCTCACCGTCAATAATTTTTTCCTTAAGTTCCTATGGAACTTTTGGTGCTTCAGTTTGTGGCCATTCCCTCTACCCCTATTAGCAGCCACCACTGTAAAGAAACTGGCCCCATCCTCCTCACCCCGTCCCTGGAGGTATTTACAGACACTCGGCAAGCAAGCTGAAGATACAGGCGAGTTGCTTTAGAGCGACACAGTTATCTAACTGTTAAAGTGAAGGCTTAGGAGTAGCTCTTTTCCAAAGGCGTATAGGTGATTGCTCTTGATTTCCATGCAATTTCACTGCCGCAGATTAGGTTATAGTCAACAGGAATAGATGTTTGGGTTCCTATTAATAGGAAGAAGTCACGCATTTTTCTAGGTTTCCTTCAAATGTGTGAACCTGAAGAACAATAATTCCATATTTATAATGGTAGCAACTTAAGCCAAAGCTTAAGGAGCTCACAGAACCATTTTCTGAATTCTTTTACTAGCCATTATCATTTCCTCCCATACATACAGTGTTGCTTTTTAAAGAGAACTTTAAAATAGGATATAGAATTGCTAAATGGAAAGGCAGACTTGCAAGAACAAAATACACATGAGTCTTTGTCATTGAAAGTCACTTTACTGATGTTACAATATGTTAGTAACATTGAAAACCACAGGCATTTGTATTAAATATTCTCATAGAAGTGGATACTGTGATGCTGTTATTAAAAGTGAGCAGGAATTTGGAACCCCAAATTACAATGATTTTATAAAAAGCAATGTTTTATTTAGCTACATGAAAGCCAGATTCATTCACGTCAACAGCCCAATGCCTGTAATGTTTATGACAAAAATATCACACTCAAAGCTACAAAGTTGTAAATTGCAATGCTTCATTTTGGTGTTTGTCAAAATCTTTTGTTTGTATTATGTCACGTAAGAGTTTTTAAAGGGTTTAATTAGCAAAGACAACAATATGCTGCTGCAGACTGGTTGTTTTTGCTAACATTAACCCAGTTCCGGCGGTGAAACAAGATTCTCCATACATCCCTTCACAGTTTACCTACAAGGGCTAGCATCAGTGAAAAAATAGAGAGCCTTTTCTTACAGCAATGCCCAGGATCAACACTAGCACAAAATGAAGCTGGCAGAGCCAATTGGTATTTACCGCCCCAAAAGCTTTGCTGAAAGAACTGCTCGTACTGCAAATAAGTGGTTTTTCTCCAGCAGATTAAAAATTCTGTAATGCTTTGCTATTCTGAAAAAAATATTTTGCATTTATGCAACAATAAAAATAAGTATTGTATTCTATATAAAACACTAATATATCTTTACCCTTAAGAAATCAGGTTATATATTCACAGTTTGAATATGTTCTGGACTGTATTTCCAAGCATAAAATATGCAGATTCTCTACACAGGCAGTGAGCAGGAGTTCTTGTACCAATAATCAAAATAAATCAGCATTTACTGTTATACAGAGCCTTACAATATTGCATGATTAGCTGCTAGCACCACTCTACTTGCAAGGTCAGTCAGGCCTATATACAGCAATTTCTATTTCAGTTGTAAAAATAGACTCTGCATGCTAAAGTTAGAATATATAAGGTCTTAAGGCCTCAAGTTATTCCTTTTTTTTAGTCAAAACTTTAATTTTTTAATTAGAGGAATAGAGAAACAAACAGAAAAAAATAGTTTGTTGCTTTGAAATTTTATATTTTAATAATTAAAAATATTTTAAGACATCTTTTACCTTTAGAGTATATGTTTCTAACTGCTTTTCTCCAATCTTCCTCATCCCATTCTGAGTAATACTGTACTTATGGCCTGTCTATGTAGCAGAGAACAGTGTAAAGTTGGATCAGCTAAAGTGATTCTGGAACTGGCAGAGATGATGGATGATGTGATTTGAGATTTACAAACACCAGACCTGGACAGCTAAGCCCATTCTAAAGATACCAGTGTGAGCAACCAAACCCCTTCCCATAATAAGCTCTGAGCTTATTTCACTGCTTGCTTTCGTTACTTGTCTCAGATACCATATTGATGTTGACTCATACATGAGTTTTTTACACTTTCTTTTTTTTTCCTAAATAGCTGAAGAAAATGGTTGTGGAAAGAGAAGATCTGACCTGCTGTCTGTGAGAGAGACTTCTTTTCAAGCCTTCACTTTATCTCAGCATCCATACTTGAGTTGCCAAAGATATTCTTGACTAATTTGGAAAATATTCAGCTCAAGGGAACTCTTCAGTGTAGACGGACCAGCAGATATTACTTGATTTCTCAGCATACCGTGAGAGTCCTTTTATATTGCAGCTATGTCTTCACGATCAGTTCACTGTTTTCATCTTTCCTAATCTACTAGCCTAACAGTTAGGTCCACACAAGAAGGCTTCTCCGTCACACAATCCCAGGACAATAAACTGCACGTCCATGTGCCGTTTACTCATCCTTGTCTTCAGGAAAAAGCCAGAAGGGAAGCCCAATCTCATACTGCCCAAGAGATGTCACAAGCTCCGGAAGCCTTGCAAATAGCAGGGCATCAGCAGTCAGGTGGAGAACCTATTCCAGGCCAAAAAGATGGCTTCAGAGAAGCAGAGTGCTCAGGCTCTTAAAAGAGAAGTTACCAACCTCACACTGTGGTTGCTAAGAGTGGCTTCAAAGAGTTTGCTAGTGACAGGAATACTGAAATGGCTCACTGGAACAACTGCGTGATCTTGAGACTTGGAATACGAGAAAAAGGAGGACATGGTACTGCTCCTACGTTAAGAGACTTGGTGACTAAAAAGATACATCCTTTGAAAAAGGCAGAGGATGAGAAAGACACAGAATGAATGAGACAACAAATGTTGAGTCACCTCAAACTACAAATGATCCATGGGGCTATAGTCTGTCACTCTAGCAAGAGCAAGAAATACATTGACAGTGCCATAAACAGCACCAGAAAGACTTTATCCAGGATATCATGAGGAAAGGTTTCCACCTTTGCAGCATCTTCTCAGTTGCTTGTCCAACAAATGCACAAGGCTCCTAGTAGATGTAACTATCCTTGATGGATGTGATTCCCAGGGAGGAGGAGGGGGCAGGGAGACGGAAAGAAAAAGATGAGGAGCTTGCCTGGTTTTAAGTTAGAGTTCAATAAGTTTGTTTAAAACAGCAGGTATGGGGCTCAGTGACCAAGGAAGCCCTAACAACAACCTGTTACCCTACCTGACTGCAGAGTCTTCACTTGACATCCTGTTGGCAAGGACAAACATCACGTGTTCTCACAACCCAGTGGATCATTGATCACACTGTGTACATCCACGAGAATAAGCAGTGAAATGATTGCAAATTTAGTGAGAAGTATATGCATACTTGTCAACACATATGCAGCTATCCTTGGCCTTGGTTTGAAAACAGTCATTCCATTTACATTGGCAGGACAATCCAGTTCATTTTAAATCAGCAAGGGTGATTCAGAGAGGAGGACTTGGGTACATATTAGCTGTTGACACAGTCTTTTTCCTTATTTGAATTCTGGCTATATCAACTGCTCATTTGATCGTTAGCACAATCAAAAGGATTCAGTAAGTGCATCAGCTTAGCAGGTTCAAGATTTCATAAATCAGGAACAAAACTCTGAAATCATTTACACGTAGCTATCTTTGAAGACATATGTCACATCTCAAATCACATAACTGGCAAGTAGTGACTTATAAGTTCACAACTTATATAAAGATATGCTATATAGTAATGAACGACCTATTTATAAACTAAAACTATTTATATTATAACAGTAGTATAACAAATTTACATGTAAATTACCAATCACATCCATTTCTGGTATACTGCCTAAATATATTCATCAAAAGTTTACAGCGTGGATTACTGAAGTTCTTAAAAAATCCAGACTAAGCAGGTAAACTTTGCATTGTAAAATGATGATATCACACTGCAGCATTATTATTTGAATATGATCTCTATTTTTTGACCCAATCAGATAATCTCATTAATTTTATTTTAAATTATACAAGATTCTTCTCCCACATGCTGAAATATATAAGAATAATGTAGTTAAGTATAGATCACCCTCTAAGCTCTATGCTAATAAGGACAACTACTTGTAATGTGTTGGAGGTGAAGTGGTGATGTCCCCATTTAACAGGTATCTACAACACAGCTGGCACAGACTAGCTCATTTATTACTCTGGGAAAACAAAAATCAAAGCCAGCAAATTAAAAGTCTGTATGGGCATAATTCAGCATGACTGAAGTACCTTACTGACGACACAAGCACATCAGTTGAGCCTGGATGAGGTATTATGCGGCAATATTAAAATATTGCTATTGCCAGTGTAACTGTAACTACTCTGGTTCAATAACAAATATCTGAAATCTCCAGAGTTAATAATCTGGCAGTTGTTAAACACACTACATTTTAAAAGTGGAAAACCACAGAATATAACCACCAACTTCTCTCTCTGACCTCCACTGACTATAGATGCTCATAGTACAGGTTTTGTGCAACAACTTAATGTCTCCAAGTTACCCACGCAATGCAAAATTCCCTGCAGAACAGTTTTGCAAAAGACAAAGTTTCCTGATGTTCCCACTCTCTTGACCCTAATCAAGTGCAAGTCAATATCTGTTTGATTTGAAGTTAGCATTCACTAGATGTCCAGTCACTGCATCACTCCAAAGTGAAGGTGTCTGTTAAAATATACACGCATACCTGTACCAACAAATGCTAGAGATGAATGCTACCAAAACATGGGAGAAGCTATAAGTACACAGTACATGGAAAATACCATCAGGAACGTGTTTGCAAAACAAGGAGCTATGAACATGACATAAACAGCCAGTATGTTACACTCAGCTCTGTCTGCCAAATCTTGCTGCTTCTTGACAAGGGAAAAGGGAAGGGGAAGAGCATGGTGAGATGGTGAGCATGAAACAGCCACAAAAATTTAACAGGATTATTCATAATTACAGACTAATCTGTGTTCAAAAAAGGATCACAAAAGGCACGTGATAAACAGTCTGGTTGCTAAGGACAAGACATTAATATGGAAGGAAAAAACAGCTTCCAGGTGGGAGAGTAACATGGAGGTTAAACTTCCTAATTTGGGTGAACTGTTTGAGGGTCCAGTTCAGAGCCCAGTGAAATCAATAAAAGATGCATATTGACTTCAAGTGATTATGGCTCAGGCCCTATTTTCATGACCTATACACTATCAACCATCTTTAATCCAGCTACCTACATTCAAAGTAAATCTCTGCAAAAAAATATTCCTCAGTGCTTACAAGATATTTACTCTTCACAAAAGTGAAGAGGGCTTTTCCTAAAGCAATAAGAAGTGACAAGCTCCCTGCAGACAGCCTGTCTGCATACACTGTCCTCACTCATTTGTATCTCCCTAATACTTACCAGAACCTCGTGACTGTGAAGGAAATGGTTTGAACTCCAAGGCCTGTATTTTGTTATAACCTGCACACAGTCTAATCATAAAATATAGCGCTTCTAAAAATCTTACACACTTTATAGCTGCTGACATCTGTAAAAATTTCTTAATTTAACCTTATATATATTCAACTTTATTGAGAGACGTAAAAGTTAAAAAAAATATTAAAAGGCTGCAAGTGTTGAGTCCACTTACTAAACGAAATACATGAAAGAGGTAGAAGACTCCAGAAACACCTTGGATGCTCCTGTCAATATCTAATTGTTCATACAGCTACTGGACAAGGTATTCTACCACACCTTACAGACACAGAAACTTTATTCTGTAATGTTACTACCTGAGGCTACAAATTTGTCACTTTTGGAGAGATAGAGAGTTACCAACTGATTTAGTATGGCCCGTTTTTCTTGCTGAACGAAAGTTTTCTATCGAATGACCACATTTATTTTATTATATCCTTTAGAAGTCTCAGGTACTAGCAACCTAAGAACAAAATATCTTTCAGGCCTTATCACATGGGCCACTTACAGTTGGACGATCACCACCTGTCTATGCACAAAACCAACATTTCCATGGCAAAGGCCATTTTGTTTCCAGATTTTTTTTTCCAGGATTTCTGTGGGGGCAGAGGGGACTAAGCTCACTTGTACTCAGCTTAAGGTCCAAATAAATTGTAAAATGGATTGCAGGGACAGGAAGAATAGTATTGTAATACATGGTAAAGGAGATTCCAGCAACACATACAAAATAAAAACAGTAACAAAACTTGCCCGGCATTTTTATTATCTATGTAGTGAAATCATTTTGCCTCTCATAGCTACACCTTGCCATCTAAAGCAGTGTCTCAAATGCTTTACCAAATATAAACAGTAAATGTCACCAAAATGAGGTCACCACAGTCTGCACTGACTGCCCAGCAGCGTTCCCAACCTTCCAGTTTGTACTCAACACTAGTTAAAACACTTGCTCTCTGTGGTCTGCAGAACTAGTCACGGTTACAGCTGCATGAGGATACACTGGTCATCAGCAAGTAACGTATTTTGGCTGGTTCATTTGAAGATGATCTAAGACACAGTGTCACTGCACTTCTGCTTTCTACAATACAATTGAGATTGTCAGTTATTTAAAAGATAGCGCAGATTTTGGTCAAACACCAGTTTCTGAGAGACACATTTTTACAGTACTGTATCTTCTGTATTTCCAAAGTTGTCTACTCATAACATTAAAAAATTTGAAGTGTGATGATGTCAGTCATGACTGTTTCTTTAGGCATTTGGCAAAATATACTTATGTGTAACAGCTATTTTTGACATTATCAAATGTTTACATATATACAATCTGTATATTGAGATTATAAACATGTAAGGTAAAAAAAAAAGATATAACCCTTGTTTGTTGGAAGTTTATGTAAAATATTTGCCTTTCAAAGCTTGAGATCCTGTCACAAAAATCCTATATTTCTTACTCCTGCATGCTAATTTCTACTACAGTAGGTTGTTTTTCCCTTACATGTGGAAAGTAAAGAACACAAGGTTCATGCACACAGCGAACATGTTTACACTGGCTGCGTTCTTCAGAGCACTTCCTCCCAATTCCGGTTTGCTCTAATGTGGAACTGCATTAAACCAAAGAAAAACCTCTGTTACTTGGGACTTGCAAATTGACTGCAGCTGTAATTCTATATAAGTGTATTTGTCATCATGCGGAAGAGCCATGTCACATCCAGTCTAATTATCCCCTGTTAATTATTATCATTTTGGTTGTTCTTTACATCGAATTCATAAAATCCTAGTCAACAAAAAAGGACTGCCTTTTCCCTTCCAAGCGAGAGGAGGTTGTCACCATGATCACCGGCGTCTCTGAGTATCTTTCAAGTTGTCTGAAGATCAGATGAATGTGCAACGACTCAGCGAGGCCGAGTTCCTACAAAACCTGTAGGAAACAGTTCTGGCCCCAGGAACCAGCAGAGCTAAATGGAAGTTTCCCAGAGCTGGAAAGGAAAAAAAAAACAATAAACACATCACCAAAGGGAAAAACAGGCTGTCTTCCCGACAGTGCTACGAGCCTGTTGAGGGATTGTGTCTACTTTGCCCTGGTCACAAGTGACAGGCAGGCTGCTCTCACCCAAGCCTGGCATGGGCATCTCTTCAGAGTCCCACGTCAGCAGATTAATTGGGAATGAGGCTTGTTATTTAAAAGTGAATTCCAGTAATTTTTGTGGTTGCTAAAGTGTCTGATAGGGCCACACTGACTTAACATGAGGAAATCAAAGGCTAACATTGCCATGCAGCTCCATCATGTCTTACTTAACTGCAAGTGATCTACCTTTAGATAATACTGGAGGGTAGCCAGTTTTGAGAGCAACCACAGCAGACAACTGCAAGCACAGCCACTCATAGCAAGGCTCTGTGCCAGGGGCTCAGCCTGTAGCAACCTCCAGAGCTGGAGATATGAAGGAAAAGCTTATAGTACTCAAAGACTCCCAGTGTTTCTCAAAGATGTTCATCTGTCATGCTTTCCTCTTGATAAACTACCAGTAAATCAAGTCAATGGCCAAGTATACACTTACCCTGGCACTTTGCCTGTTGGCTTTCTTTTCCTCGTCAGGAAGTGGTGGCATTGGGTAAGGATATTTTCTGCTGGAAGCAATAGATCCAGTGGATGAAGAAGGAGACTTTGCAGGAGAAAGTGTCCTGAGATGTTGAAACACACAAAATAAATGTGATGTCTTTGAGATCTCACATTGCAACAGCAACTGCCATTCTCTGAAGCTTGGTTCAGAACCAAGTGTTTACTAAAGTTTATCATTAATTCAGTATCAGGAGGGAGTAACACTTGATAGATCAGCAGTCTAAAATTTCATGACTATAAATATTAATAAATAAATATTTATGGCTTTCAGGAGCTTTGGAAGAAAAATTAACATTTCCTACCTCTTAATAGAACTGTATTGCAAAATAAATTAAGCTGCTTTACATAGTACTACAACTAATTACTACAAAATCAACAAAATCAAATCTGCAATAGAATAAATAGAGAACTGAAAGACAGACATGGCATCATGAAGGCTAAGTAGAAACAGTAATCATATAAACATAAGCTGAAGAATGTCTTCTGCCAGTGGATGAATAAATGACAGTCATCAGTGTCTTTGTATATATCTTACACATCTCATATATTGATACAAACATAGCAAATAAATTTATTACTCTATAACAGCATAGTAATTTACACAAATGCATGCACTTAGAGGCCAAACTGTTAGTTGTGAAGTAACAAAGGCATATACAAAGTGCTAATAATAAATTATTACACATGCAAGCATCATACAGTGCATATTGTTCCAGCCAAAGAAAGAGTCTGATGAGAATATACAAAAATGGACTGATTAGTCAGTAGCAATCAGCATTTCTGTACAAGGTGAGTAGAGTAAGCAGTAGCAAGTAAATGTTTGTTATCACATGAAAGGTATTCTTTTCATGTCAATAAGGCATCAGCACATTATTGACTAAAATTTTATACCCAAGAAAAACTCTTATGCTTCTGTTTTGAGATTCTGCACTTTTCCCACTTGAGAGGTTTTTATCAGGCTCTAAATCTGGGCAGTTTAAAAGGAAAAAAAAGGCTTCAAAATACAGATCTTAAGCTACCCAGAAAGTTTTGTTCTATTTTGAGGGCATTTTCAAGAGAGGTCTCCTCCCGGCAGGGGCACCCCTACTCAGGCACTGCCTGAGCACCTAAAATCTTTGGATTTTAAAACGTCCCTGGGGAAGTAGTTTACACTCAGATTCTAAGGGACATCTCCAAAAACTTTAAAAAACAGCAAGGGGCACAGGTGTGGGCTCCAGTGATGAGCACCATTAACAGCATCACTGGTACCAATGGCCAAGAGGAGCCTCCTGGTAGCGGTGCTGCCCAGTCCACAGTGGCAGCTGTAGGATCCCATGCTATGGTTTGGGACTGGCAGGTGGAGGCCTCCTTTGTGCTTTTGCTATGTCTGTTAATTAAATGAAATTCATTTTTCTTCAGATAATAGCGCTTTTGTTTTAGACTAGTGCATCATTTTACTGTAATTCCCTGGGACAGCACAGTCCTTCATCCCCTGTACAAAACATGGTTGATGGCATCACGAGCAACTGGGTGTCAATGAAAACTGTATGGTGAGAGCTCCCTGCAACTCTCTAATGCCTCGTGCTGTCCCCTCAAAATTCAGCAGCACTCAACAAAAGAATGATCTTAGAACTGTTTTCCAAATACTGAAGACTCTATAGGTCTTCACCTTGTGCATTTTGAGCAACCAGAAAGATAAACTGGA
Source organism: Nothura maculosa (assembly GCA_032353885.1). Classification (NCBI taxonomy): domain Eukaryota; kingdom Metazoa; phylum Chordata; class Aves; order Tinamiformes; family Tinamidae; genus Nothura; species Nothura maculosa. Next base: position 1,577,923 of record JAUBOD010000469.1, on the reverse strand, counting down.
TACATATAAAAATTTTCAGGAAGAAAATTTTAAAGAGCTAATAGACCATAAAAGAGGACCTTCAAGTGTCCAGGACCACAAATCTGGGTATAGGCTACATTTTATTATTTTATTTTATTTTTATGCATAGCAAAGTTCCGTGCAGTGCTCAGTGCTCTGCTGTTTGCTACATATAGCAGTCTTTTAACCTGTGGCTACATTTGGACAGATCAGGATTGCTAACACTAAGATTATTACTAGATCCAGAATTTAAAACATCAGAGGATAGGAAGAAGTGGGCAAGATAAAGAGGGAAGAATTTACAGATGATCAATAAACTAACCATTATTAATTTTGCCTAACAGCTCTAGTAGGATTTAAGATCTTCATGTCTAAATGTCTAATGAGCCACTTGAAAATCAAAGAAGGGCACTGAGGGTGTGAGAGCTGGCAGGGTACACTCCACCGAGTGCTGTTTGCTCACTCAGCTGGGAGGCAGCAGGCAGGATGACACTGGCCATCCCTGGGGCCACATCCAGGTGCCACGTTACCTCCTGTGTGCTCCCAACCAGTTATTCTGACCACCTCCAAAAAAGCCCAGGGAAGGGGGAAGCTATGGATGGGCCCTCTACCTGTCCATCAGCTCTGATGGTCCCAGAAGTTGCATCTCCTGACGATGGGGCACCTTGAGCACTTTCCCTGTACAGCAGGTCAATGGGCAGGATCCTCACTGACCCTGCAAGAAGGGGCCTTTGCACTAGCACAATCTGGCCAGAACCTCTCACAAAAGAGGAGGAAATCAGAATTGGCCTCAGTACTCCAAGGAATTCTGTACAACCACTGCACTTAAGCAAAGTTGCACAGAAGAAAGCTGGGGCAGATGTCTCACAAGAGATCTGTCGTTAGCAAGCCATCATAGATACCTACTTCTCATCTAACTTAGCTGCCTAGAGTACAGACATATAGGTGAAATAGCCTACAAATTAGCATCATTGGAAAACACGACTAAATGGCTAAATTTGTACCTCTGAATTTCCAATGGACTGTCCCTACAGCTTTGCACTGCTGTCAAGGCAGGTCTCCAAGATGACTAAGACCAAACATCTAACTTTTAGATCACTAAGTTAGTGGTGAGAAAGAAGAATCTACTTTCTGACACAATCATGGAATTTTATCTGAAGACTGTGGAATATTTTAAAAAGACCTGGGGGAAACAGAATAGACTATCCCTACTGGCAGTGCTTTTAAAAAGAGCAGTTCAAAATCCATGCAAACCCACCCATGAAAGATTTGAAGCTCAGATCCTCACAGATCTTGCCTATATTTTGTACATGTAACACATTTGCACAGAGCTGCCAGTCTGCATGGACACAGCCACAACAGGTCTGGGAACAGTATGTTCATGCTCCTCAAGCATGCTTCATTTTACACCCTTAATCATTGGGAATGCAGTTGCACACTTAAAAAAATGTCCATGCCCTCCCCTTAAAGGCCTAAACACTTATTTCTGCTACACATTAATGTACTGTTTTTATCATCTTTTGTGTCAGCTACTGATATTGTTAAAACATACCACTACTCATGTGCAAGTTCACAGAGCTTAAAATATATCTTAAATGACAAGTATACTTGGTTATTTTTTTTAATTACCTTTTAGGTTCTCTCCTGCAATTGTGTATGTGCTGTGTATCCCAGATTTCTGTCTACTTTAAATGAGAGAGAGCCAGAAACGACCTTTCTCATTTACAGGATGGCAGAAGGACAGCATTCAGGGACACCTGCAGGTAAGGCAAGGGATAAAGGGAGGCAAAACTCTGCAGTTTGGGCTAGGGGTGGCTTCCATTTAGTTTTTGCTGGGGGTTAGTTCTCCTGATACCACATCCATTAGCTTCCCTGTCAAATATTGCTTCCATCTGAACCTACATGAGAAAACAGAACTACAGACTGATTTGCAAACTGAATTTGGTCCTGAGTGCTCTGTGACAACTTCGGAATTTTCACTCTCAATCCCAAGTGAAGACACGCACCTCTGTGTTTAACAACTTTCATTTCTGTCCAAGAGGAAAGATCTAATAGCTACGTTGAGAGTATCCTTCCCTTCCTGAAGCTGGAACTAACAGGGTGTCATAGGGCTTCAGAGCAAAATGCTGCAGAAGCTGCAGGATATTTCTATGGGCTCTTTTGCAGGTGGATGTCTGCTTGCTTTGCCTTTTCTTGACTAAAACAGAGAGAATGTTACTCCAAAAGGGACAGTGTTGAAATGACACTTGGTCATAAGGCCAAATTTCCTGTGACCTCCTCAAATGTCACCATAGTAAAACTGAAGCCCTGATAGTTTTTACCTGTTCATTAGCTATGTTTCATTCTGTTTTGAGAACTCAATTAATTTAATGAAACTCACTTAAAATCACAGCGTTAGCTGTAATCACAAAAATTCTCTCTTGAAGGAGTAGAGCTTCCCAAGAAATGGGACTTGCCTTGGCAGCAGCTTTCTTCAACTGTGAAGCTCCACGTCAACTATGGATCCTGCAACCATTTCCTGTGAGAAATGGTGACAAAGCTGCCTTTCCCCTTGAGTCAAGGTGTCACAGCTCGTTATTCTGGGTAAGATTAGGATGACTCTGAAATGCCTGTTGCCTTTGGTGCCGAGGTGCTTTCGTGCTTAAACTGACAAAACTTTCCAGTAATTGAACTTCATTATGGCAACAGGAAAGTCAAAGGAGTCCATTACAATCATAAGATGACTGAAAAATAATCTTAAGAAAAATGAACAGTGGGTGAGGATTTTTCTTTTTTCTTTTCCAAAGCAGTGTCCATAATGGCCTCAGAGAAACAGGGACACCACGGTCTGTCATGACCACAGCCAGTCTGCTGCATGCTCACAGAGAAAGGCAATGGATGAGGTAGAGAAGAAATCAAAGAAGAACACAAAAGTATCACAGCTCAGAAAAACACAGGAAATGGATAGTCTATCGTCTCCTGCCCACCATGTCCCTAGCCAATGCTTTGGACAGCTATTCTTTGTCCAGGCACGTGTTCTGGATCTTCATCTAAACAAAAATCCTTTATTTATAAATTATTTTTACTTTTATACACTGCCACAGAATCTAGGTTACTGTAAATTTTTGCATTAGCAAGCTTAGGCAGCTCCGGGCACCTTCCAGTATTTTTTTTCTTTCAATTTTTATCTACAGAAATGCCACAATTAGGGATTCTGACAGTTGCCTTCCTCACACCATCACGGTTCCCAATTCCTTCAAAATTCAGTGAGGATATCAAGTAATCTTTAGCTGTACTTTGTAAGGTCAGCCTGTGCACTAGCCACTGCAATGGGCAGTAACAAAAACATGCAGCATAATCACACCAGCACAACTGTGAATTTCCAGTAGACAGTGGTGAGACTTTAGGAGATGCTCACTATTGCGAATCTGGCCATGCTCTGGACTGGAGGGTTTTTATGCCTCCCCTGACATTCGACCTAGTAATATAAATATAGGGCAAAACTACAATTTGCCCTTGCCATGTACTGTGGGCAAACTAGCCTGCTTCTGCCACAAATCCCTAACAGATTGCTTTCCTCTTGTAATAAAAATCTAATTCAGGAGAAGGTATCCCACATGGGTTTATTACTAGAGTTATGCAGCTACATTCTGGTATCTATTTAGACTGTAAAATTAAAATCTCACCTACATTTTAGCCGGAAATTGAGATTCTTCTTTACAGATCTTAGTTTCTTATATAAAGGAATCTCACAGGTGGGAGCTCTTTGGCACCAGAGACATCAGCTTTGATGACTATTATTAATAAAAAAGTAATTATACAGAGGCACCCACTAGACTTGAAGACTAGAAAAAATAGTAACTAGGACATTGTGCCAGGAAAACAAAATTCTGGTTTATGTAGATTTAAGGAAAAGTCTTTGTGATATCTAACGCTTGCATCTTTTGAAAGGCTGCATGTTTCTTAAGAAATATTAGAAGTGTTTTTATCTTTTTTGATTTTATTTTAATTCCACTACCTACAGCAGCACCAGTTATCAATGAACTAGTGACTTAAAAATATTAGAGACGAATAAAAAAAAAAAGCAGGGTGCCTCCTAAGTCTCTTTATAAGAAACAAAAAATCAAGGACTAGCAACAAAATTATAAATCAGGCCTCATCAGGTATAAATGCTTTATCCTGGGATAAAATTCCTAAAATCAAGCTGTGTCTGTATTTTTTTCCGTCTGATTAAACAAGATGTGATTTGTTCTCTCCAGTCACCCCTCAGATGCGTTCCTCAAGCACTGCAGGACTGTCCTGTTCATGAACTACTTCAAAGGCTCCAAAGCTACCCTATTATTTCCACAATGATGTTCCAAGGAATAGTGCTTTCCTGCCAAGGCCAGATCAACCCAAACCTGCACCTAACGGCTGCGCAGAGGCTGCAACAATCAGTATAACCTCTCATATACCCACACTGACTCATCCCAGGAGAAAGCTCCCTCCTTTCCCTTCCCTAATACACAGAACACTTCCCCATGGTTATCTCACTAACGAGGACACACAGCTTTCTAAAATCATTTTAGTTCCTCTCTCAGTTCTAAGCCTAAAGTTACTGCTGTAGAGCCTCATCTGTAAGCCTCTATGCAGTAATATGTTTAAGTCAGGTTTCATCTCTGCTCCTCTAAGTCCTTAAAACTGACCTGGATTAGTATAGGCTTCTAGAAAGGAAAAAAAATGCTCAATTTATCTCAAATATAATCAGGAACATGATTCAGCTGGTGTCACAGGGAAAACCATTGGGTGAGTACACCCCACTATTCCACTTGCTAAACCAAGACGCATTAATATTAAAAGATGAAAACCAAATTAAGAGTAGACACAAAGGAATTTGGATCCCTTTACCTAATTCCATTAAAGTGACATGTTTTAAACCAGTGCTATCTTCATATTTGATCAATGACTTACTGCAGTAGAGGGCTTCTGATATGAATATCCTGCAAGAAAGCTCTGAGGCTAAAGTTCTAGTGGAGGGCTATGATTGCACTGTCGGAACAATAAAAGCCGAACATGTATTTTTAGGGAAAGGCTTAGTTTCTTTTGCTAATAAAAATGTAATTCCTTTCCAGTGCAAACTTGCCTAGCTTCACTTTTCAGTGAATCTTGGTGCTTATAAGTCTTAATCTCCTAGTCTGAATGATCCCCATGAAGGTTTTACTCCACAGGGTTTTTATGACCCACGTAATCCTTTAACCACTCCATTAAACTAAGCAGCTTGAGGCCTCTTCTACCATTTTCCAGGGCTATATACTTAACCTGCTCCGCTCTTGAGCGTGCTTCTTAAGCTGGGGCTAGCAGACAGGACACGGCCTCCTGGTGCTAAGGCTAGCAGTGAGGCACAAGCATCGTGCCCACACTGGGACTTGCCTTGTGCTGACTAGCACAATTTAACATGATTCTTCTTTAAATCTGCAACTGCTGCATCGAGGCTTCTTGGGTTCCTTGCTCAAGACTGCAATCAGAACTGGCAGGCTTACCTTTAGGTTTTCGAACTATTTAGGTTTTCGAAAGTTTTTCTGCACCAGTGATTTATGAATTCTTATAAGCATATACAATGCTACATAAAAACTTCTTTGATGGCTCCTCAAATGTTTTGGGGCAAGGGTTCATAGTTTTAAAA
>JAUBOD010000469.1:1560225-1572182 GCA_032353885.1 Nothura maculosa | reverse complement strand
AAGCATATACAATGCTACATAAAAACTTCTTTGATGGCTCCTCAAATGTTTTGGGGCAAGGGTTCATAGTTTTAAAAATGACTAAATTTACAAGTTGCTGTTTAACATCTTCCAGTGTTGCTATTGGAATAGAAACTGTTCCATCAGCATCCCATGATACAACCCAATCATGCTTTTTTCCTGACAAACATATTGGACGTATACTGAATGGTATACATCCAATATATACATCTATCCTTTTAGACTATTACTGTGTCTCTTGGTATATCAAAATTCTTGTTCAAATTCTGTTTACTCCTTTTTATTCTCCTTAACTCTCCTGGCTAATGATTTCTCTTTGCACTCAGGTTTGTTTCTACAGCTAATTCTTTGGCTGAATATATGGTAAGTCCATTTACAACTCCTCTAATTGCATGTTGTGTATTACAAGCCATTCTCCTTCCTTCCTGTGCTAGCTGTTTATTTTCAACTGACGCAAACCCTTTTCTTTGCTATGGGTTTGTCTTTTGGGAATCTACTAAAATACGTTCGGTTACCATGGTTCAGTCGCATAGAACAGGGAAGCCAGTCTCATGCAGGTTTCTTCTCTTTACTTTGGAATGCATCAAATAGGCATTTTTTTCCCTTCACAAATATTTTCAGGTGACATTTTTGGCAGAACCCTACTCTCACTTGTAACAGATTCATTAGTAGTTAGATATACAGAATGCAGAGTACTTTCACATATATTTAATTTTCCAATTACAATTATATTAATTAATGCTGAAAGTAACATACCACTACTGTTTATTCTTTTTTAATTTAAGTTTTAGTATGCATAGTTAAGATAGCGGGTAGAGTAAATGTATTATGATACTGCTTGCTGTAGTATATTACATTCTGTTTAAGTTACTACTACTGTATTAGTGATAAATGTGTGTCATGCCCATAAAACACTACTTGGCATAAAATGATGAGAAAGCTACTACAAGCTATAGATGATGGTGGGAATGCATGCACTACAAACACCCTTTTTAATGGCTTCATTAAAACATTCAGGAAAAGAACTGTAAGTTGCACGTGAGGCCAAAAACAGACATCAAAATGCAGCAAAAGAAGAGGGGACCTCTGCACCTAGAGTGACTTGTATTGATTTATACAAGATAGGAATCCCAAGATATTTGTATATGCTGGAAGAGCTCTTAAAAATGATATAGAATTAATTTACAAAATACCTAAAGTATGGTCCTTCAGTGTTTTTATTCACATCTTCTACCCACTTAGCTACATTATATTCTCTTTTGAACCATGGGTTTAAATACCTGCAGAAAGCAATGGAAGGAACAGAGAAAGCAGAAGAACAAGAATAGAAAATCTGAGAACACACAGCACAAGCTTAGCAAGGATGTCTTCATCCCCAAAATGCAAGTGAATATGGCAAATAAATCAGTATGGATGTTGGGTGAGGACTAGGCAACGTGTACAACTGCATGAGAAAGTCTGAACTACAAGATGTTTGGTTACTTTGGAAATTAATTTAATATCTTAAGGGTAAAATTCACTCCTACGCAGAGGGCCAGAACTCTATGGCCTGGAGTTCTCTCATGGTCTTAAAATCAGGATAAAGGGGCACTAGAGCTCCAATCCTGCAGTTTGCTTGTTGAAGACACAGGTTTGTATCTATCTGGAATAAATTGAAACGTGATAGCTTAATGAGTGGAGTCTTGGGCTTGGCCCTTTCTACAGGAATGAATTTCAGCCTTAGTATCTTTAAGAGCTTTAATCATTTGCTACTGTACTGGCAATTTTTGCACTTCATGAAAATAAACCCCGATTTTTCAATGAGCATTTCACAAGTTTTCAAGGATATGGGCTGCAGAGTTAATCTCACATTTTGCAATCCTGATACCAATATGAGACCTTTTAGAAAAACCTGCATTAGATACTCAGATCAATTACATGAAAGCTATGAAATAAAAATGGTGTTTAATTACCTGACAATAAATATTACCAGGGGGAATGGGGGACAATAATATTACCATGGAAAATGGTTCTTTTAGTCACAAAGAAATATAGTGAAGAGCATTACAATTTTTCCTCCTTCCCTTTTATAATGTTTAGATAAAAGGGTAAAGTAAAAACAGCATCTGTCTGGTTCAATTTAAGTTCCATTTTGGGTGCAGAAGAATGGCAACAGTTTAACAATTATTTGCATAGAGATTGAGGCACTGTGAAACAGGATATAAATTTTAACCAAAGTGGAAAAAAAAAGAAGAAGGAAAAAAAAAAGAAAATTCCTTTAAGAGTTATTTTTAATATTTCTAAGTGAGTTCTCATCGCTCTTACTTATGAAAGCAGTTCCAGTCACCTCACACATGGGAACAGGCCTTGCAAGGCATTGCTCAGATGAGTATAGGCCAGATTATGTTATTTACACCTGGCTCACATTTCAAGCCATGTTGAAGACAAGAACTGCAGCAGTTTTTCCACTTCTTAGGCCTCCTTTTTTGCTCTGGAACTTCTTTTCCCCATCCCGCGCAAGCACAGCCACAGCTCTCAGAATATTTGCCCTCAGCCACAATTGCTTCTAAGTAGCTTCCTCAGCTTGCTTATTTATCAGGAATCAGGAGTGCTTTATGCTTTCCATCTTCAGTTCTTTGAGAAAGAAAATGTCAGAAGTGGTAGCACAGCAATAGCTGAACTGTGAATAAGACAACAGGCTGATACTAGTACCACCGGGAAATAACAGATTCATGGTTTAGCTTTAACTGTAGGCAGGACTATAAATTGGAAATTGGAAATTGCTGTAAAAATTTTGACTTTTTCTTCTTTTTTTTTTTTTAAAGAGATCTTTTGGTAACCATGAAACACTCCCAATCTGTCTTCCCTACTGGAAAACAAAGTTTAACATGGTATCAAAGCATGCAGTTGTTGCACAACCCTGCTTGAGATTCTCCAGGGCCTGGTTGTGTTGCAGACCATCATGTACCGCCTAAATCCATCTGTTGCAGAAGGGTTAAGCTTGAGCTACGGCAGACCACCAACACCATTAGGCTGAGCTCTTAGGCTGATCTTCTTTAGATTAGGCCACAACATTCATTAGCGATGGCCAGAATCCACTTTTTTTTTTTCTTTTTTTGGGTGAGAAATTCTGCTTTCAAATAAAGCTGTCTTGACACGTAAGCCACTATCCCACTGGCTTATCTGGCTTGCAGCGCAGCATGCAACGATGCAGAAGACCTGGGTTCAAGGGGACCCGTGCTCCTCGGGCTGGCCACGAGGAGTTATAGCCAGCGCTGCGTCAGCGGGAGCCCCTCCAAGCAGCCAGGGCGTTTGCCACTGTGAAACTATCGTACACTGAGGGAAGGGACTTTCCAGAGGGTAAAACAGCAGCCCAGCACGCAGGGGCAGGGGAGACTGACCTGTGATCCCGACTCCCTGATTGGGGGTGCTGAGAACCCCCGGGGCTTATGCCTTGGGTCGGGATTTGGTGGGCGAGGGAAAGCCCAGGCTCAGATGCATGGGTTACCCTGCTGCAAAAACACAATACATAACAGAAAGTCTAAGCCATAGATGTTTGTATCAGTTATAACAGTGAGGAACATATATGCTCAGAGGAAAAGCAATGCAAATTAACAAAGACCAGAACTGCTGTTTGGCAAAACGCATGTTCCTCGGGACCTGTTTTAACACAAGCTCCCATTTAAACTATCGGCCTGTTGAGAAAACCCCATTATCTTTCCTGGATAATTCTAATTGATTTTAATAGAAAACAATTGTTTTATCAGGCCTGATAAAACACTGCAGAGACACTTGGCCTGTTGGCATTCCCTCCTGCGAGAACTAAACGGTCTGGGTTAATAAAGAATGAGAATGTTTTAAAACATTGAGAATAAATTTCAAACCTCACAGAAGAGCTTTAATGGTCTCCATGGAGTCATGACATTTAATAGGAGTTTAATATCATGAATCCATTAGGTAGGAAAGGTGGCAAAAAACAGTGATCAGTGAAATTTTTAGGAATAGCCCAGTGCACTTGCAGCCCTTGGTTAGTGCTGTTAATGAGGGCTGCAGAGCTGGAACCCCACTCGGTGCTTCAGATATTTCACTTAAACTGCAAATGGTACAAGCTTCTATCTGGCACTTGGCTTCATATAGAATATACATACAAGCCTTGTGCACCATATGTGCAATTACTGCAGACCCGTGTTACATCAAACATAACTAGATATATCTGCTTGGGGGAAAAAAAAAAAAGAAAGAAAAAAAAAAAGAGAACTAGGCCCAAGGTATTGAACAAATGGGTCCAATCTTCTAGGTATTCACTTGCACTGTCTTTGCCAGTCACAGGGAAGCAACCTGGACTCCTTTTCATCCATCTAGCAGCGTGCATCCTTGCACTTCTAGAGTCACACGGGGAGCTTTCCAAACACGAGCCACCATCTCAGAGAAGGACTTAAGGTTCTTCTGTATTTCCCAGAAGTTAAGAAGGTAAATTTGTCTGGGAAAAGGTCACACATGTCCTGAGGATACTGTGGAAGCAGTGCCAGCTGCACTGGGGCTGCCGACATTCGGAGGTATCCTCATACACATGTAACCTCAGCACAGCTGGCATTGCTTTTTGTTTTCCTAAATAAATAAGAAATGCCAGTCACGCTTGGATTATGGTTAAATCACCATGCATTTTCCCTTCTCAAAAGTTCTCTTTCTAGCCAGACTCCCTGTGTGCCCTCAGCACTTCTCTCTGTTCCTCACCGCACTGGCACAGCGTGTGGTTCACCCAGTGAAGTCCTGTATCCGACAGGAGCTGGGCTTGCAGAGCAGACTCTGACCAGCCACACAGCCCAACCTGAGGCACCTCAGAGGGCCGGATGCACAACCCATGGGGAAGAGCAGGATTCCCCTGCTCAGCCCCTATCTGCTGGAAACACACACAGTGTTTCATCTCTAACACAGTCTCTCCACAGCCCTCAGGAAGGACTAGTGGCTGCAGTGGGCTGTGACACAGTAAAAAGTAGAAGGAAGGAAGAGAATTACTAGGTGGATGTTCTGGGACATCTCTAAAAAACAACAAAAAATACATAGAGAAAAAGATATATGTCATACCCTTTCTGCCTACTCAGTTCTATTTATTTAGTGTCCTGAAGTTCTCAGGGCTAATGTACAATACACTAGCAGAGCAGCACAGAAGGAGAAAAGATGTCTGGTGCTCTTCTGTCTAACTAAGATTCTCTTCTCCACACAGTTATGTTCACTCTAGGGTTTTTTAAAAAAAAAAAAGTGGATCTGGTTTCATTCTCTAATTCAGCTCCAGTGTCCAACTCTGCTGAAGGACAGAATAATGAGAATAATGGCAATATTAACTCACTCTGATTATTTTTAATTCTTTTTTTTTTCCACAAATACAACTAGAAAATTAAGTAAAGTACGGGCCAAATTTCTAAAGAATTTGCAATGTCATTTGTACTTTTAGGGGTTTGGCCAAACAGACTAATTTTGCGTTTATCAAATTGTCTCGTGCAAGGGGAAAACAAAACCAGCAGAGTAACATTCCAGGAAGAACTTATCAGTGCTAAGACCCAGTGCACAGTGGCACTTGGTAGATAAACTCCGCCAAGAAATCTGGAACTAGCTTTTACAGTTCTGTGTTATTTTGACCATATAACATTATGATTACTGTGTATCAAGCTATTATTTCTGTGGTCTTCTCCAGAAATCTTTCTAAGCCTACCTGCCTGAGGAATGTGCATTGCGGGTTTGCAGAAAAGTTGCAGAAAAAGCTCACATTTCCCAGGCTGAAGAAAGCACGGCCCAGAGAGGGGTTAGTGTCATTAGCTTCCAGCAGGGTTGGTATCCAACCCACTTGCCAGTTGTAGTGCCAAGTTAGTATAAATGATATGGGGCAAGGACACAGCCATTGCTGCTGCTGTCAAAGGAAGGGTCATTCTGGGGCGGCCCAGGTGCTTTAAGGGCTGGCCAGGCACTCCAGAAGCCTCCAGCTCCTGCTTCCAGCCATTCACCACTCATCCACGTTAGGAGGCACAAGAACAAATGCTGTTTCTCCACAGGGGGCAACGCACATGAGTTCTTCAGAAATGTAACCACCAAATCAACATAGAAAACAGCTCTAAAATCCCACTGCAAATGCATATATAGAGTTGTGCGTATACAAGGCACTTTTTCAAATGAGCTCCTTTAATAACATATGTAACTTTTTATTTTCTTTCTTTGGGACTACATATGTAGCCCACCTGCTTCAACACTGAGGCTCATGATGGGCTTGTGCTGGTCGGCCACCTTGTAAGGTTTCTTACTGCATCCTGGGCTTACTCAAGAGCGGCTGTTTTGGGCCTGGTGACATGGAATAATTACCTTCAATGTCCTCAAAACAGGCAGACTCCTCTCCTAAAACCTCCACCTGGGTACTCAGAGATAGAAAACTCTGACCTCCACAATGGCCCAACCCAAGGTGAGGACAATGGTAAAATAAAAAGTTATGGCTTCACTATTGAACCAGGATACACTCAGCTATGGCAGTTTACTGTGGACAAAAGCCTGAAGTGATGGTGTAGGTTGTCACCATCATTGGGAATTACTATGGGAATGCCTGTGAAGAAACCTACATAAAAAAGAAAATTGAAAATTAATTTTTAAAGAATGCAGGAAAAAGAAAGTTGAAATACATTAGCTATATCATTTACCAGGTTATCGGTCAGCAATTAGATTGGGCCACAAAGCAAATATGTAGTCACCTACTTTTCAATACTTTTTTAATACTCTTAATCTCAAGCTACAAAATACAAGCATGTAAACTATACTTTTCTGCTTTGCTGTTAGAAATTCAGACTTACTCAGTTGAATTAGACCGTGGCCTAAATCTTTTGCCTTTGACTTTCTTTCTGTTTCCTCCTATATTACCTGAAAGAGACCAAAGGGTAAAGACACACTGTATAACATCCTCAGTTACCTGCATTACATTCCAAACTCTACGTATTCTTTACATTCATAGCAATAGGGTCTGATGATAAACTTCAACCATTTAAAAATCATCGTTCCATCTGGATTAATCCCAGTCACAGAAATTTTTGACACTTAGGTGACCTTTTGTTCCCTTTTGCTGCAATTGTGCAAAGCAAAAATATAATTTCAGCTATCATTTGAAAAATCACCACTTAAAAGAAAAATGCACATTAAAATCAAAAAAGCTGGAAGAGTGAATGAAAATCTTCCTCTTTTTCAGGTTAGCTCACATTACAGGAATGGTTAAAAAATAGGAAATGTAATTTGTACATGATAAAGCACTATGCAAAAACTGTAATTGTGTAAGACACTGCTAAACTCCCACTCCAGATTAATAATAATAATAAACATAATTTTAAGGGGTCATACTGCTGTCCAAAGATGAACCCAACTTTCAGCACAGCAGAGGTGACACAGGGGTTGGTTTCCACTGCCGAGCGCACTCAGGTTCACACTTACCTTGCCATGAATTACTCCTAGGTCTCCCATTTTCACAGATGTCTGAAATATGCTTTGTGTCTGGGATCCTTTCGCTCCAGGAATGAGATAATCCATTTGACCTGGAATTGGAGGGCTCAGATGCAGTTACTGTTAAGGGCATTTTCTCACACAAATATTAGCTTAGTGCTTCAGAGCTCATCACATTCCTGAAGTCGGTCACAGAACAAAGCCTAAGGTCTGTCTGCACTAGCAGCATATTCTGCATTTCTGGATAAATTGGGCACTTATGTTTTGCTGGCTGCCCCGAAGCAGGTCAGCGTGTCCACATCCAGGCAACACTAATGCTTCCTAATGTGGCTGCTGCTGGAAGAACATCAGTGTACACGCTATTTTTTGCTATCTCCATCTCTGCCATAGCACTGAGTTGGAAGAGGTTTTTTCTGCCCTGCTTGTCTCGTAGCTTTTTCCTCTCAGTTGAGCAAGGTCTGCCCGGAGCTGCATCCATGCGCTCATACTGTGCTGGGAAGCAGGGACTTGCACCCTTCTATTCCTCCTTCCACCAACACAGAAGAGAAAAATAGCCAGAACGGATGGCCCCAGTTATTGCAAAGATGTTTTGCTCAAAGGATGCATTTTTGGATATTCAAGCAGTCTGAATGCTCTCATGTTTTCCAATCACTGCTCTCCTTAGAGGGCAGAGATCTGACAGAAGCTCTTCAGAGAACCTCCAAAACACCAGGCTGATCACAGCCATTGAAGCACTGAACTGAGTCCTGTGTTTTAGTAATTCAATCCTATTTAAAGTATGAAATGTCTGAGAAGTGGCAGATTTTTATAATAGTTTTCTCTTCCTAATGGTTTTTTTCCAGGCTCAGTAATGTCTTGCTTTTCCCTGGTTTTGGTGTCGCTTTTTCATTTTTCTCTCATAATAGGAGTTATTATATAATTATATCTTAATTCGGTAGTATCCCCTGAGACTACTAACACTTCCCAGCATTTTCCAGAGTGGAGATGACTAACGGCCCAGGCACTCTGAAGTCTGCTGGGAGAGAATCGGGGCATCTGCAGGCAGAGCAGAACAAAAGCAGTTCCAAAGGTGGGGAGCAGCCTCCTGGCCTTGGATTGGGAGTCTCCCCAGAGCGCAGGGAAGGCCGGGCAGGCTGACCTGAGAGTGCAACGTATCCGAGCAACAAAATGCTCTAGTGGAGACAGACCCTCAAATCCACCAGTTTTGTGGAATAAAATAAAACAGAGACACATGAAATAAATGGAAGCATGAAAAAAAAGACAGAGAATGAAACGTGTTAAATAACATTCAGTAACATTCAATTAAAAACAAGCATTTTTGTTTTCTTAACCAGAATGCACGCCTCCTTAAACAAAACCTACAGAAACTTACTTTCCCAAGACTTTTCAAACTTTTTCTCCAAATGAGAAAGGATTCCCCCACATAAACATCATTTACAGTAAACATGCTCCCTGAAAATAATTTATCCACTTGTAAATTTAAAAGCTGTATTGAGAAAGTTGGAAACCATTAATTAATTACTTCACTATTACAGATAAACCATTCACTGTGTCACTATTACACTTTTTTTTATTAACTGGCACAGACTGAGGAAGCTGCACACAGCATCTACCTGGTACACCCCAGCAGATTGCAAACATGTATTTCATTGCACTTTCCTTGAAATAACAGAATAAATATGACTTTGTTTAGTGCACAGCTACAAATTACTCAGCAAGAAGAATTGAGACTTCCAGTTATGTTATGAAGTGGTTCAAGAGCATCTGTTCCTCCCATGACATTCTGCTTCTTGTAAATCGCTTGGAAAAGCTGGCCAAGGAAGATATTTAGAATTAGATGGCCAAAAGCTGGCCAAGGAAGATGTTCAAAGGGTGGCTAGCAACCACTAATGACTGCTAATGCTTTTCAATCAATTTTCACTTTCAAATGCTGTTGTTGTGTTCTTCATTTTGGTTTTCCTTTTATTAAAGTAACTGGAGAAGAGTAAGATCAGCAAATTCCGAACAGAGGCAAAACTTAATGCCCTGCTTGGGTACCCAAAGCAGCAAGCACAGAAGTACAGAGGGTCTCTGTAAAATTATTTCCTAGGATAACGCTTGCTGATCATTTAATGCATTTGTCCAGTAAGTGCAAGTGGAATAAATGGCATAAATAAATTCCAGCTTTCCTGGAAGACAGTGAGATTATTTTCCAGAGATCTAGGTCAGCTCAGGTAGTTATTGATGGCCTTCACATATAAAGTTATAAAAACATTTATATTAAACAATTCATAACTATTTTTGAAGCAAGATAATGTTCCTTTTCTTTGATTACATGACCATGATAATTTTTTTAATTAAACATTTTGAGTTTGAGTCAGCAATTATTATTGCAGTCTACTTGAAATTAATTCTCAAGTATGGAGATGATGAAAATTAGATTAACAGAAAATTGGTTTCCAATAGTCAACGTGTCTATCCTGGCCTAATTGTAATAATTAGCAGCCCAAGACATGTGAGAAAAACAGTAATCAAAGAACAAGGGATTGAGCCATTTTTAACATTCCAAAGAAAGAAGAAGGAATCAAACCTGCTGCAAAACAATGAAATGTTCTGACTAATGGAATAATGGGTGATGGAACAGGTAGAAATCTGAAAATGCGACAGAAAAGCAGACCTCTTCTTAGAACTAGATGCAGAGTTTGTGCTGACTCCAGGAGGCATGTCGCTATAAAAAGAGTCGGCCTCTCCAGGCTTTTTTACATAATCTCCCTGGGGTATTTGTCTAAAGTATAATAAACATTATTGAGTCAGAAAACAGGACAGGCATGAGCACACAAACACACATACACACAGGTATTAGTCTAAAGCAAGAGGCAAGCATAATGATCCTTGAGATACCTGTTAAACGTACACAATAAACATATTAATAAATATTTCAACCTCCAGCAACAATACTCCTAATGTATCTTTGACAGTTCACAGAAATGGTATGAAATTGGGGTATGTTTGGGGGAAAACAAGGAATATTTCATCAGTAAACTCTGATCACTGGTTCCAAAGTGATTTGCTTGTAGTTCTTGAGACACTGAATAATCAAGTTCAGACACTTCCAAGGGCTCAGCAAGTCATGAATCTGAGCCAGATTCACGAGTGGAGCAAAAAGGATTTAAGCAGAAGTGAATGAATTTTCCCTTCTAGATGAGACAGTTGTTTTCTGTTTAATTTTTGTGATCATTAATGAATTCAAGAATAGCCACTTGTTGAGCTGTTTACACATCTGTAGGAGAAAAAATTCCCTTTGCAGTGAAGCTTGTGCCAGAGATTCTCGGTTACTCTTGATTACCACAATAAACTCTCTCTGCCAAGACACTCAAAAATAATAGCACCAATATAGGACACTAGTTCATCTTTTCCTAGTAGTAAAAGCCTGGTGTGAGTCCACAAAATCCCCAAGCACTACAAATTCCTGATCCAAGCTATGCCACTTTTGCACAGGGAATGCACTGCCAGCCAGCAAGCGCCTTACAGCCAGGGTGGTACAGCTCCACCAAGCTGGAAAATCTCCAATACAGACAGCTAATTTGGAAGTCTGCTATATCCTAACACAACAAGCATGTTTATCTACACAGTCCTGCAATATCCAAAGCATTTTTCCTTCTATTTGCCGCTATTAAGACGCTCATTTATCAGAAGGTCAATTCACATTCAGACTGTGTCCAACTACAGACCTGGACTGGGCTCTTGCCACTCCATGTTTGAATTTCTAATGCTCCTGAGGTATTTTAAATATGTAATTATACAGCACACAAATTCCCAATATAATACTTTCTAAATATTTCCTCTATCTTTCATGAATCCCAGTTCTTGCCTCATTCCTCAGGCAGTAAGAACATCAATATTTCCAGAACTGTCTGTGCAGTTCTGCTGTTCCCCAGGTTTCTCTAACAAATCATCTTCCCACTAGTCAGTCAGAACAGACTTACTTCTCCTCTGTATTTGTGTCCTTTATGCTACATTATCTCAGTTGACAGAATCCTTGATAATTTATCTTTTTTATAACTTCCAGTTGATGTATTTCAGCCACTGAGTACCGCCACGTATCATTCTGCACACACTGCTTGCAGAGATTTTAATTGCTTGTTTTCAGTTTGATTTAAGGAGTAACTATAAACAGTTCAAAAAAGGGACACTATGATGGATTTATATTTTTTTATTTTATGATATTCTCATTTTATGCATCCATAAATTGTGCATTTGGAAATCAGTCTATGGAACTTTTTGCAACTTACTAAACACCTCCCGTCTTCCACTGTCCTCAAAAGCCTCTGATTCTGCTAGTTTCCATTCCACCCATGCTCATGGACAACAGCTACAAACCAGCTGCATACTTGTATTTCTCTAATTTCTCTAATCTGGAGAGATAAGGAAGTTTGAAAGACTTAAGATACAATGCAATGGGTTTCTCTTTCCATATTTCAAGGCTGTAGCTGCACTGTCCTCTGCCGACA
>JAUBOD010000469.1:1546167-1560125 GCA_032353885.1 Nothura maculosa | reverse complement strand
TGAAAGACTTAAGATACAATGCAATGGGTTTCTCTTTCCATATTTCAAGGCTGTAGCTGCACTGTCCTCTGCCGACAGTGAGGGGCCTACAAGTGAGTTGAAGGCAGCTTTACTCTGTATTTGCACACTCAGGGAACCCACCAAGAACCACAAGCCATAGGCCACCAAATTCAGTCTCTTTTGTGGCCAGGTGATACCTCCTGTCTTCTGTAATGCTTCACTCCAATATCTGTGCCTGCTCCTGTCAGCTAACTGATTGTGCCATACAAAAGACAAATTAATCAGCACGTGGCAGGTTTGTCTGCTCCAGGGCACTACTTCCAACCTGCCAGGATAGCTCTGCTTTCCAGGCAGGGGAAATGGAGAACACGCTCAACAGGTGGCAGCAACAAAGTGGTAGCTCAGACCAGGAGGTGGTATTAACAGCAGAAAGGCATAGAACATCGTGTCAATATTAATTATTTAATTCTCAGCCTCTCAAGAACATTTTATTCTAATAGTATATTTGCAGTCTCTTTTGCTGGAAATAGTTTCCTGTTTTCCTAAATAAAACAGTGCATTTATTGAAGGAAATATCCTTTTGCTAGTGAGCTTAATGAAATTAGGATTTTAAACAATGCATTTGTAGAATAAACACAGATTTCATAGTAAAGAAATCATTCTATAATCTACAATAGCGTATCATGAGTATATCTTCCTTTTAGCATGTGAATGGGCAGATGAAGAGGGGGGGGAAAAAAAAAGCTATTTTCAGACCATTCTAGTGATTCTTTCCATTACTTTAATCACATACCTCTGTCTTCTGTAATTTCTTTCCATAAAAAAAAGAAAAAAGAAGAGGAAGAAATATGAATGAGTTATCAGCCTTCATGTATACATGGTCAGTAAGAGGGGAAAAAAAAGCAGACAGAAAAGCAACGTATACACAACTTCTGCTCAAAATGATTCTACAGAAACCACTTTGGAAATAAACATATTCACAAATGTGCAGGTTTAGACTTAGTAATTGATGACTCCACTCAACATTGAGTTTGAGGTGCAGTTCATGATGAATGTAGGTCTGTTCACCATGGGGCTGTTCCTGAAAGATGCTTTCTTGATCCTGCCCTCCCTACTCTCCCTTGAGTTTGATGGGCACGTAAAGAGTTAACAATCAAAACCTCCAAATGGACTCTGCCAGTGCTGCAGAAAAGTGATGGAGAAACTTTGGGTACTGACCCCGAGAACAAGAGAGGGAAGTGGAAGGTCAGTGCAGTCTCACTTCACTAAAATTGGAAAATACCCAACTCAGAGAAGAACTGATGCCAAACACTCAATAAGGGACCGAAATTCATCTTGCTGACGATGCAAAGGGCAGATAATCTTATGTAACACTCCTCAAGATTCATGAAGCATCACCTTATAAGGAAGACCATAGAACAGTCACGTACTCCTTCCCTGAGGGTATCAAAGACAGAGTGTACTCCATCTCACTGCATTAATTTCTAGCTGCTATTTACTATTTGGTAAATCAATCCCTATACAGCAGTCATACGGATTAATGGTGGATGTTGTCATCACAAAGATCTTGCACTGGTGAATAAAAATCAACTAACTAAAGCCCAGTGCTTGTGGTCCCTCTGGATTATTTTATTGTCTCCTTTATTGAACTAGCATGACAGAGATGACACCAGCAAACGTGGGTCGTGCAACCGAGTCAGGTCAGCTCACTGAAAATTGCTCTTTTCCACCCCGGGTTCATTTTCATTCGTGTCAAGAAGCTCAGCCCAAAGACTGCATGTCCTCAGTGCCAGCAGAAGTGTGGATGGATGGCACAGGAGGGAGGGCAAGAGCAGGACTTGTGGTGCCAACGTGGGCGGATGGCCCAACTTCAGCTGGGCTTTACTGGATGGATCACTGCCATCTAAACCTGTGTTATAAAATCGGGAACTGAAGCTATCGCTTCAGTATTGCTAGTAAAATTGTGCAAGGCACTGGCTATATCTGATCTGAAAAAACTAACTCTGAACAAAACCACACACCACACAAGGATGAACTTTCCCAGCCTCTTCCAAACATGGGCAGCTTTTCTGTGGGGGATGTGCTTTAATTCTTTATATAACACATGCAGAAGAACTAAAAATTTCAAGTTTTAGAAGAAATTCACAAAGGAAGGGAAACTGAAGAACAGTCATATTCGAATAATCCTCTTTTACTTTCAGTTAGCAGCACACAGGCAACTATAGGCCAGATGAGAACTTAAACCATATTTGCAAATTACAGATTTCTCTCTCTCTCCCTCCCTCTCTCTCTCTCTCTCTCTCTCTCTCTCTCTCTCTCTCTCAACAAACACCTGCTTGATCTAACTTACGATTAAGCTGACTGAATACAAATGTCTGTTGAAAGAGGCCTCTGGTTAAATGCTTTGTTGACTGTGGGCCTATCTTTCTATGCTTACTTTGCCATTAAGAAAAGATTTGTAATTGAGTCAATTTTCTTTGTCAGATATATCAAAATCATAATCCAACCATCTTCAAAAAAGAAAAGGAATGCAAGAAATATATTTCAAGTCTGAATCAAGCTCTTTGAAAACAAAAACACATGCACATATGTGAATTGACTGAAAAATGCTATTGCTATCAAAATTTCACTAAGTAAATATAATTCAATATGGAGTTTTATATTATGTTTTGAATGTTCTCTTCATAATGTAGTTAGCTAAAAGACGAAATTAACATTTTAAAAAGCTATACTAAGAACAACAATTTACTTACTTGTAACCCCAAGCAGTTATTCCTAAAACGAGAGCCAACACTAAAATGGTGCCAGCAATTGCCCCTATTATTATGTTTGTGCTAACAACACCTGGAAACACAAGAAAATAGAAAATATGCAGGGTTTTAGAAGAAAAGTATATAAAAAACAGTAAATGCATTGTCTTTTAAAAACCTGTTTGGAGGCTTTTACGAGGCTGATTAATTGTAACCAGTGATAGAAATCTGAAGCATAGCCAGGATACAGAAAGTTAATTTGCACACCCTGTTTCCTTTAAATGAACACTTGGTATATGTGAAAGTTGTGTCAGTTACATTAACAATTAATATAGTTAAGCTGATGTAATCATAGCACTGTAACCTGCCCACTGGACACATAATTATATTGGAATAAAAGTGACTTTTTTGGTTTAAGTATCATTATAGCGGAATAAGCTGGCTAAATATATCCTCCCACTTACATTCAAGTCAAGACATGAATAAAACTTCTGCTCCAAACCCATAAAAGCATAAAATCCGTGTGCAAATATTTGGCATAGTGATCACATTATAAAAATTTATGTCCACAACTAGAAGCCAAACCTGTAAGTAATTTTACCTTCCCACCCAGATATGAAGGGCCCTTGTACATTTTTGCTTGTCCTAAACAGTTAATAGACTTAGCAAGAGTAAGCTAAGACTTAGTAAGACTAAGCTTCCTTGGATGGAGCATGCAAGGTACAACTAGATGCACTTTTGCAAGTCCCTGGTTTGAATGGAATGCTCTTGAGACCTCACTGCAAGACTGAGACCACAAGCACAGAAACCAAGTGGTCACTCTGAGGAGGGAATGATGCACCATGTTGCATACAAGGTGAAAGAAAGAGTAGGAGAGCTGGTTTTGCTTAACCAACACTCCTCAAATCCAAGCTTTTCAAATTATCAACAAAAATTGCAGCTACATACCTTTTCTGAGGGCCTCTTTATCAAAATACATATCATCCTTGATGTGGGTACTGCAGTCATCTCCTCCCCAAAATCGGTCACAGACGCACTTTATTTCATTGCTACAAACCTGCATCCAAAAATGCAGATTTTTTTTGAAATCTGATCATTAATTTAAAAGAACACAGTAAGTTTTAATGCAGTGCCAAAGAGGTAAGATGCCACAAGAGAATGACTCTTTTGAGTTCAGATCCGCTCTAAAGGCCCTGGAAACTGTTTCAAACCCTATGAGGGATAAAGGGACCGAAATGACCGAAGTGCACCACATCACACCAAACTCATGAGCTGGGCACCAAGGACAGAGGCCAGCTCCCCGCTCTCTTCTCTAGCATCTCTCAGCCACTAAAATCCAATGACCTTATGACCATATTCAGCTTGTGACACATTACATAGAGAATTAAAAGGAGCATCTGGAAGAACAGAGATCCACGTTTCTCCGAGGTGGGCAATAAAACATTTTCCTCTTTATGGTCTGAGAAAATATGAATCAAGTTAGACAAAGCAATGCTAAGAGAAACAACTCTGGGTTGTTTTGTTTTTGTAAAAATAACTTCTCTTACTATGGTCTGTGACTTCAGATGCCCTGACTGTAACGTATTACACATACTTATATGCTCCCTTCACCTTTTCTCTTCAGAAGCTTCTCCAGTATGAGACTTCTTTCTGCTGCTACAATCATGGCTTCCTGAAAGATCTGACAAGAACACTGTACAACACAAGACAGATTCAGGGAGAAGGACAAAAAGAATATGAAAACATACACCATGTCCTGAACAAATTTGGTTTTCTGTGGTGCCTGGGCAGGTGCTGAAGTTGAAGGACTCGGCGGGCAGACACCGATGCTCCAAGCACACCATGTTGGGCCCACAAGGTGTCCCATTCTCCACATAGCCCAGGTCCGTATCCTCATCAAGCTTCACATGGCCACCACTGCAAGACAATCAAGAAGAACCTGGAGACCCCAAAGAAGAGCTCCAATCAAGACCCCTAATCAAGAAGACCCATGTGTTGCCACCAGACAGGACTGCTTGAAAGAGTAGCCAATATCTTGGCTGATACTTTCATTTGTTTGCATTAATTGATGTGCAGAATCAGCGAAGAGGTGTAAGTACTGGCTCACTTATCTATCTGATCTACCGTAATACAACCCAAAATGCAGTATATGTACATCAAACAATATAACAGAAATTGAAATTTAAAACCATTATTCTTGTATAAGAGCCACTGCTGGAGAAAAAAAAAATGATTTTACTTGTACAAGACTATATATCATCTTACAACTGGGATTCAGTTAGCATACAGCAACTTATTAGCCAGGGCTAACTGGCAGCTTATTCAGGTGTATTTCTAAGTATTTTAAGTACATGAAGTACTTTACAAACTTTAAGAAGTGTAGTATCAAGAGAAGAGCATTAAAGCTGTACAGGCAAAATTAACTGCTACACAGAGGTGTCAACAAAACAGCATATGATGCTGATGCACAGTCATATCCCTTAAGCTTAACAAGGTTGAGCTTAAATAATGGTTATAGAAAACTTACCTGCAATTGTATACTTTTCCAAACTGCAAGACTGATGATGTGATTTCACCATCAAGCTCTCCAAGTCTGGGCACACTAGATATATTGGAGCATAGAAGGTAACCACAAAGCACATCCCTGCGTTGAGAGGTTAAACAGACATTCATTGAAAAGAAAATTCAATGAAAAAGGTCATTTAAAATAAATATGTTTTTCTTCACCCGCTTTATGACACATCTGTTACTACTTGCCTTCTCTCACTGACAGAAACTCCCATAAATAAGGCCCTATTTCCCAGGAAAATGATCCTCCTCTGAGCTTCAACTGGGGACAGAAGCTTTTTTATGAAATACTATCAAAAATGCTCTGAGTAATAACAAAAAAGCAGGTGTCAAGAACAGACCATATAAACTGATTTAATAACCTGTTAGGATACAGTCACAGGCCAGAGAGTGGAGTAGCAGCAGAAAGCAGCTTTAGGCAAAATCACAGATGACACATTTCTAAGGGAACTAAGGAACTGCAGGGCTCTTTTACCAACTCTGTGAAGAGACTGGGCATTGTCAATCAAGGGGGGTTTTCATCATGGTCCTGCAACTGCTTTGGTTTCAGCACTTTGAGAAGAATGAGGGTCATCAGGACACAGGTCAGAAGAGAGACATGAGGATGGCTCATGGCTGAAGAGAGGACACGAACAGGAATAGAAAACATGATCTGTGAGAATAAAAGGAGCTCCTTTTGTTCAGCTTAAAGAGGAGAATATTTTGGAAGGGACCTGGCAGCAGTCTTAAGATATCTAAAAGACTGCTGTAAATGGAGGAAAAATAAACTTTTTATGTCTATACCAATAGCACAAGAAATACAGTTTTAAACTGCAAAGGAACAGGTTGATCATTAAGGAAAATATCCTAATGACAAATTGCTGAAGATTCTTGAAGACAAAACGTGTCACATGTAATGCCACAGGTACAACTAATTTTGCCTTGGGGCAGAGGGATGCACTAGAAGACTTCCCAAGGTCTATTACAACTCATGTTTGCTGCCTTTATGCAACTGCTTCTGCAGGGGATACTTGCACTTCAGTAGAAAGGCACAATACCTGTAAAAATATAGTTCCTTATTCAGAATAAATAGGACTTGGCAAACCAGAAAGTGACCAAACATGCATCAAACAGATCCTACAGGGATCCATGACTTTCTTCAAACTTAAAGCCAAACATTCAGATTTGAAATACTCATAAGAGCTGACAGCACTTGGAAACACTCCACACCAGTCAGGACAAAGCACTTTCAATTGAAAACTCTGCAGCAGAGAAGATTCATGACCCAATTCCAAGCAACCCCAAAGTTTAGATAGTGTTTTCTTGTTTGAGACCATATCCTCCAGCTGCCCCTCTCCCTCAACACTTTAACTAGTGTTTGCAGATGATGACCTGACTCCTGGAGAACACTCTCTGTATGGAGGCCTTTAGAGCCCCTTTATGACAGCTAAAGAACAGGAGGAGGGATAAACATCTCACAGCATCTTTTCTGAATGGATCAACTTACTGTTTATTGCACTGTATCCAAGAGTCCTTGTCTCTCCCGCAGTTTCCTTTCTCAGTCCCTTCAATATTCAGTTTCTCATAGCAGTACCTGTCAGCAGCTGTCACTTCTAAAAACAAAAACAAAAACAAATTTCTTCTAAGATGAGGAAGACTTTTAAAAGCAAGGACTTTGGGAAATGGGGATGCATATTCTAAGCAAGCCGGGTTTTCCAAATTGTGACCTGCAGTACCCTGGTCTGCAGCTGCTCTGTACCATACTCTGCCAGCTGAACAGTGTTTCCAGAGAAAAGAGTTATGCTGGCACCACATGACTCTCAAGCTTTGCTACAGATTGGCCATGGTTTGTTGTTCCAAAACATCTGGAGACCACTGGAATAAATCACATGAATGCAGGGTTCTTAGGTGGCTATTAATGAGAAGTTAAACCTGAGGCTTCAGAATAATCATCAGTAGGTTAAATTACCACTAGAGAAAGAGCTTGAAAAGATAGAAATAAAAGGAGAAAGAGATAGAGAAAGCAAGTGTTAACTGTAGTTGCCTGCCCATCAACGTTATCCAGTAAAGGATGCTCTGGAAGTATCATATTTTAGCATAAGCCTAAAAGGGACTAATGTCCTCACAGAGGCAACCAGGTAGTCAGACAGAGCTGCTCTAATGAGACTTCCAAATGAATTAGCCCCATTTAGGCAATCATGCTAAACCGAATAAGCTTTCAAAAAGCATCGGATCTTTTTGAGCCATTTAGACTCCCAACTTTTCACGGCTTGTGTAAGGAACTCAATCTAGGCTGCACTCCCTTGGTCTCCCAACACAAATTATACCATTCAAAGTGTTTTTTTTATCTGCAAAAGGCCCTGTGTAAACAGATCACTGCAAGACCAGGTCGCACAATGTTGATGTAATTGTGTAACACATCTGACATTCAACAGTGGTAGTTCATTTAATCAGACATTAAGACATTACTATAGGCCTTTAAAATGGGAAAAGATAAGTTGTAACTGGCACCTTTTGAACTATAATGCAACATATTTCCTTGTTTCCCAATTATAAAATAACCAAATTCCTATTAAGTTTGGTACATTGCCAATAAAACACAAAACATTATAAAGTGAGAAAACAATTAGAGAAATTTTGCATTTGTAAAGATGAAGGGAAGTATTTATTTTATCATCTAAAAGAATCACCCATTTCTTCCTACTGGCATGTGGCTGTCATACAACATATTTAAGTTCATTGAAATTTAGGCAGGTTAAACTGAATATTAACTAAATATATATACTTTGTTTTCAAAACAAGACAGTATTACTCTCAGCAGCAGACATTTTTCCAGAGCCTCCTGTCCTTTAAACAAGCTATGTTGTCTAAATGCTGATCTGCAGAGCTCTTCTTATACACTATCCATTACAATTTCTTTTAACTTTCTTCCATTCAGCTAAGGCTCCATGTTTGACTAACACACAGTTCCTGTCAGTAAAAGTAAGGGAACCACTGTCTTATGAAAAAGGTGAAACATTGAACCTTTTCTGTAGGCAGACCTACAGTACTACAGAACTCCCAAAAGAATTTTGTAGGTGACAAAAGGATGAAAAATATAAAGAATTGTACTTAAAAGTTTGAGGACTCCTGCATTTGCCCCAAAAGACAGGAAAAATAATAAAGAAAGCCCTAAAACTAAAGAGTAAAGTTGAAAGGAGAGCAGAGTTCAGCATTACAGTGATTATTTTTCACAGCATACAGTCCCAGCTGATTTTTTCTTTTCCAATGACAAATACTCTTTCCATAACTGTTCACAGATAAAGTAATATTTCAAGCCACATGAATGATAACTACCTGGAAATATTATTTACTCACTTTCACCCCAGATATATTTACACTGTCGGTCCCTGGTTTTACATCTTCCTCCAAAACAAATACCCTAAAGAAAAAGAAAAGAAACAGAAGCAATCTTAATATACAGACTTGTCACATATGCTCTCTTGAGAAACACCTAATACATGGTTCTGCTTTCTAGGTTACTCGTTAGTACCAAACTAATAAACCCTCAAATTCAGTAATGTCAATGGAAAGTCATCTATAAAAGCCATCTAAAGGCAACAATGTAAAAAAAAAAAAAAAAAGAATCATAATAATAAAATAAAAATCCCGTGTTGATTACCTGTTTGTTATCACATGAATATCCATCCATTTTATGAATATTTGGAGAACACTATAGGAAAAGAAAAGAACTGATGGATAATTCAGAGTATAATGAAAACAAAGTCTACAACAAAGGAGATGTTTAACATATAGAAAATTATTTAACTATCATTCTTTCGTTCTGGACACATAATAGGTTTAATATAAGTTTCATACAGTTTACTACACAAAACACTGTCATTTGTGTACAGGCACTTTTTGCATTTTTTTGGATAGAAGAATTAAGTCACCTGACTGGAATTTCCTGTGCAGTTCTCCGCAATATCACAGTCGTTCACTGCTTCTCGGCACAAAACTCCTTTAGGTTCAAACTGGAAAAAAGGGACAGAAAATCAGTGCCTTAGTTTCTCTATATCTTCTTTTGAACGCAATACTTGCTAGAGTTTGAATTAAAATGTTAAAAAAAAGGAAATGTCCCAGTGCTGACTGAAATGGAGAAGTTTTCATTTGCTCCGGGCAGCCCTTCCAAAAGTCAATCCACAGGCATTTATTCTAGAACCTCCACTCTCAGAGGCACCATTAGTCACAAGCACTGAGCATGGGACTTGACAGGAAAGCACCATGCCAGGACCCAGGACCCCTGGGGTCTATTAAATCAGCACTGCAGGTGGTTTGATCCGGGCCAGAACATTTCACATGTTTGTGACTCCTTCATTAGCCTTTGTAGAACATGGGGCACAAGTCTTTCTTTGAGAACTGTTTTAAGATCTATGGATAGAGAACTCAAAAATGTGTTGGATTCCCTATGATTCAACACTAGTTTCTAAACTGATCAGATATTTAGCAATGAAAAATGTACCAGAGACCTAGCACAGGCATTTGCAATCAGATTAAAGACTTCTGTAAAGCCCCAAGACCTGTAAAAGGAGCGAGACATCCTACTAGGAGTGACTATCCACACTTAGCTTTGTCAGCATTACTCTTCCCTATCCCATCATTCCACATAGACATACCACAGAACTCTTGTTTTCCATGGAAGAATTCTTTACTTGAGCTACCCAGTACATTTTGCAGCTCTTTGACTTTTTAAAAGTCTTCTGAATTTGGATGCACATTCAGAAGTTGCTGTGAACTAGCAGGCATCCATGGAAGACCTAGATTTTTGGGCTTTAGCATTACTAACATTAATAAGAATAGCAATTATTATTATGGAGTATCAACGTTTGAAGTCATATTTAGCTGTGCTCCTTTGCACATCTGCCTGGATTGCATGTTACTATTTATTGATATACCAGGAATGAAAACTTATAATTAATACAGAGCTTACTTCCTTAATTACTCAATAGGCTTTTAGCTGTCCAAGCATAAAGAGATACATAAAGATGACTGAATCTAAAGTCAAGTGTCTTTTACTTGCACATTTTAAAATAGTTGGTGTTCAAGATAATCCAGCAACTGACATGTAAGACATTCTGGAAATGACCTGACGAAAACATGTGCACGTCTAATGGAATAGCATGGGATTTTCAGCTGATTCAAACAGAAACAAGACGACTGTGATTCACCTCTGTGTTTGATCACAACCCCTGCTCTAAGAAATCAAATCTGAAAGAGAGAACAGCCTAAATGGAGGAGCTTTCAAACAAATCTTTCAGAAAAGGGGCTTTCAGAACAGGAGCAGCAGGTCTGAGAGCAGGGAGGCACATACGGAGGTGCCTCCCGGGACGTGGCTGGACACGGAGCAGGGTCGGGGCGCTCACCCGGCACCTCCTGCAGCAGAGCCCATTGCTGCACTGCGAGCCGGCCGTCAGGGTGCACAGGTTGCAGCACTCGCCTCCTTCGCTCGCACATTCCTACGGGAAACATACAGAGCACATGACCCTGAGATCCATATAGTTCCCGCATTGCTTTAGTGCATTTCTGGAATAGATTTTAGCTGGGTCCTAAAGGACCTGGAGACATACCCAAACAAAACAACAAAAAGACCAACCACAAGTGCTATTAAGACTAAAGCCTTCTGCTATGCTATACAGGAAATAATTGTATTAAATTCACAGTGTCATTAAATACTTTCTCAGATACAATTCCACTTGATTCTGCAGTAGTAGCTATTGCTGTGGTAGCGACTACATTACTTGTGGTATTGCTGTGGTAGCTACCACATTACTTGTTATTACTCTTTAAGATTCACTAGGTGATACACTCTAAAAGCTGGCTCACATTGTAGGCCCTACACTGTGTTAAACATGATGGAAACAGGTAAGACATGAAGCAGTCCAGGCCTTTAGCACTGCCTGTCTTCTAGATGTTAGATTATGGGCAACAAACATCCTGGTGAACCCAGGTACTATTTTACAGTAAGCTGCACTTACTGCAATAGTCCCACAGTCACATTCTTCCCCTTCTTCCACAAAACCATTGCCACATTCTGGAGGATCCAAAAGCTGCAAAACAAAATTAGAAATCAAAGAACTTGTCTGACATTCATTCTGCACAACATGCTTTTTCAGCTGGCACTCCAATTGCATTACCAAAAGCACAGCACCCACAACGTTGGAAGAATCAAGCTGGAAACAACACAAATCAAATAAAACATGCAGAGAGTAATCAACCCAATGAGCTAATTCAGCAATTCTGCAGAGCAATATGGCATCATCTATGTTAGAGTGCCATTTTTACAGCAGATTCAATCTGAGCAGAAGCCACAATCAGGAATAAGTATCACAACAAATGAAAACCATGTAAACGACAACACTTTCATTATAGTTAGAGGGGCTGCAATGGTTCAATCCTTGTGACGATGACTGAGTTTGAGGTTGTCTTCTGCATTAACTGCGAGAAGGAAAAGCCATATAAATTGTCCTTTGGAAACAAACAGCACAGAAATAAAGGAAGAGCTGATAATTCTGATTCAGTCTTTGCTACAGTTCGACGCTATTCCCTTCTCTTTTCCTATACCGCGTTTTTGAATTTGGAATAGTTTTCAATAAGGATGCGTCCCAGCCGGACGAGAAAGGACAGCTGATAACATTACTGCTCTTCTCCATTTCCCCTTCCTTCCTAAAGCTGCAACTTTAAAAGTCTACATCTGTGCATCTGTAGTAGTAATAATTTCCTTTCCCACAAGCGGGATTTATTCACCATTTTTAATAAGAATCTGTATTTTTCTCTTTTAATGAACCTTTATACTTTGTTCTTTACTTTTTCATTGTTTCCTTTACTTAAAAATTTCTAAAGGTGATTCTTCAACATGGAAAACAAAAAAAAAAGCTTTTTTGAAGGCATAGGAAAACATAAGAGCAACTTTTATTACGTAAATCAGAAGGTATACACAAGGTACATAAGCACCACGGCAGATCCCTCGACTGTCCTTCCAGCTCCCCAATGAAAATAGGATAATGCCAGGAATCCCTGTGCTTCCAAGGTGTAAATGGGCACAGCCCCCTGGTCGCTGCCGCTGCCTGGCTGCCACGAGCTCATGGGCTGGGGGTCACCATTGACCAACCCCTGCAGGGTGACGTGCTGTTGTTAGGTACCTCTCTGAAATGGAAATCTGTCTGCAGCTTGAAATGCAGGCGTAGAACAATACATTAAAATTTCAACTCATTTTCTTGTAGAATTATTAAATAGGTGTTAAAAGTGCTTGCTTCCTAGATATTTTCCCAGACATCCTAATTGCTTCACCATCTCTAAGTGTGCTGCACAAGTAGATTGAAAAATCGGGCTGTCCTGCCATAAAATGTAGGGCCAATTGCAGCAGAACTGAGCCAACTAATATTAAATGAAAAAAAACATGAAAGCAAATTAGATCTATTTTCTCTATAAGTCTTATACAATTCAGTTATCCATTAGAAAGAGCATTATGCTCAATGTGCTCCAGCAGTCATTAAAGTAATTTTGAGGATCAAGGCTGTGCAGCACTGGAGAACACTGCTCCTTCACACATCACATTTCCTTCATCTCATATTTCCTTAAAAGTACATTTATATTTTACCACTCTTGCTGTGAAATGTGTCTTTCTTACAGCTTTGTGAATTGGACAGACACCCATTCTTAATAGCTTTAAAACAACTCAAATACATGAAAGATCAATCATATCTGACTTCTACATTTTCATATCCCATGAGGAAAAAAAAATGCAAATGCTGCTAATCTAAATTGAGATGAAACTAAATTGTTTTTGTTTTTGTCCAAGTGACAGATGTGCAGTGAACATAATTGCCCAACAAGCCCAAGGAAGGCAGCTTTATGTCATGGAAAGAATCCACTCAACAAAAAAATAAAACCATCAGCACTTCTCTCCGCCTGTAATCAGATGCGAAAAGCACATTTTAAAATGCAGGGATGTTTTAAAAAATGAAAGGCCATATATCTTATCAACAAATTACATTGCTTTCTCGCACTTTTAATAGGTACTTCCATAAAGTATTTTGCAGAGATAAGTAGATACAAACTTCTGCTTACAGTCAGCAAAACAGAAGATGGTGTTTTCTGAATGAGCCTTTAGAAGTGGCTTTCAGTAAGTGCCAAGCACCAGAAAAACAAACTCATTCTTGTTTCTTTATTAATAACATTGGTTGTTTCATAATAAGAAATAATCAAACCTGCAATTCTTAAGGTATGCAGATTTGACGCCTTCTCTCCTGCTCGCCTCAATATTCATTGAAATTTTGTGATTGTGGAATCTGTCAGAAATTATACTTTTTCCTCAGCCACTCCGGAAGGAACTTACTGTCTCTCTGCCTTAACTTGTTTTCTTTGCTCATTGAAGGACAATCAGTAAGTAGAGGTTAACATTAAGTATATATAGGGAAGAATCATAATCGAGGCGAGTGATGATTTGTGCAGCCAGTGAACTCAGTGGAGAGTTTCTAGGAGCTCTATCACATCCTCGGATAGATATGGAACAAAAGCAACCTGGCTTCAGCTTCTACAGACTGGCATCAGAAAACATCAGCTCAAAGCAAATTAGAATCAGTTATGCAATGTTTACCAGACACTAAAAACTCCAGCAAGTAA
>JAUBOD010000469.1:1505259-1516211 GCA_032353885.1 Nothura maculosa | reverse complement strand
CCTAAAATGTTCATAAAAATGACTGAAAACCCTAGTTCCAGCAGAACTTATCCCACGTACACTGCACATGGGATAAGATGGGTTTAGGTACCAAAAGATGAGAGAAGGAAGAGTGGTATCTTCCTTACAGATTGCTCAAAGAGGTATTGATAGTGGCATTAATTCAAGAAATTTCTCGTTTCTGATAGAAGAGAACAATAAGGAAATCAGGGAAGCTTTTTTATTATTATTTATTTTTAACTGATAGAGTGAGAATGCAGTTGGAGGCATTGCTGCATCTGAATGGAAAGGGCTTCCAGCAGGCTGGGAAGAACATAAGGGTACAACAACAAAGCGATATTAGAGTAACAACGTATGGCCTGAAAGCAAGTTCAGGACCACACTATGGGGAGACAAGGCCACGGTCAGTGGGAGCCACAGGCCCATGGCTGCTCCAGGCAGTGTGACGGCGCTCCAGGACCCAGGGGGCGACATGTCGGCCTCCTCGTAGGGCTGACACTGACTGTGGTAACTGAACTCACGCTCGCTCTCTTTGAGAACCCTGTAGCTTTTACAGCATCAGAAGGAAATGATCTGGGCAACGATGAGTCCCGCCTCAAAAGCATACAGGAATTTGGAGTAAACGCTAAAGAAAAAATAATTAGACCTGAGACAAACATAATCAGATAAAATGGACTCCACACTTATCGAGATACCTCACGCTAAATCAGTCAGAGCTCTAGCATAAGCCTCAAGCCAGACAAGCAAGTGTTATAAACTAGAAGTTTAGATGTTTCAGAGCTGAGGCAGCATACAGGAAAACCATGACACCTGGGGCTTTGCCTCAGTATCTCCACTGCCCGGATCAGTAGGAGAAGGGCACAGGAGTCATATCAATAACAACCCATCCCTGGGCAGGATACAGCTCCCTCTTCGCTTCCAGAACTTCAGCATCAGCAAAATTGGTGTTTTTTGGACAGCTCACTCACCAATGATTGCCTAGAGTGAACCCTGGGTAAGGCAGCACTGATAGTGTAGACTCAGGCCCATCCACCTTACGGATTGCCTAATTTGTTATTTACATTAATAATCCAAACACACAAAAAAATAAGAGCGGTCTAATGAAATACACTGATAAGACTAAGCTGGAAATACAGGAGAGAAAAGCTGATAGGAGGAAAGCTTTCTCATAGGAAAGCTGATCTTCATACTGGATGTTAGAAAGAGGATAAAATTGAATTATATAAAGTGCGTATTTATGCACTTAAATGCTAAGGGGAATTTCTGTTATTTTTTTTTGGAGTGACTGTTACGTAAGGAAGGGAAACCTGACTGTACTCATCTCTCATGATTTTTTTTTCCAGATCAATAGCGTGTCTTCTTGAAAAATAAAACTGTCATCCCAGAATCTATCAAGCAAGACTCATGTTGAGTCAAACTATGGTAAGATTAATAGTACTGTCCAAGGGAGAGCTCTTTCCCTAAAGCATGTGCAAGTGCTGGACAGCTCTGCTCCGAGCCCGGCTTATCATAGGGAAGGCTTCTGGGGCAGCCTGCCAACGTAAAGCCCCCATAGCCTGGCAGACCTAAAGCTGGGAGAAGGTCTGAATGCACCAGATTATGTGCAGAAGAGGCAAAGACACCTAATGAAGATACAGAAAATGTTGACACACCACTAACGAACATAGGTCCATAAATAAATGGAGGCTAGATTAAAAACAAAACAAACCAAAAACAACTTCATATTTTATTGCAAGCAATAGAACTGACAAAAAAGAGAGATGCTAAGAAATTTCTGAATAGGAGGGTCTGTGGGACAACTGCTCACAAGGGTCAGGCTCCCTTGGGCACCATCAGTGCTCCCTCAGCAGCAAGTGTAGCCACCTCCCTTGTGTCACCACTAGCGCTCATCAATGCGCTCTTGGTGTCAGAACTAACACTCATCAAAGTATTCTTGGTGTCAGCACCAGCACTCATCAAAATGCACATGGAGGGTTTCTTAAAACCATGTTTTTGCTGCATTAGTTAATTAAAGTCCCTTGTGAAGAGGTGTGACGAGCTGCAGAGCTGATGCAAGGCATGGAAAGTACCCGAACAGCTGTAAACATGGGAGGAAGAAAGAGCACGAGCTCTCACTCCTTCCCAGGAACTCGCCCATTAAGACACAAGTAAACATAGTTTCTTAAAATTCACTAAACATTCTATCCAGCAAAAGGCTACACTTCCTCTTACTGGGTTTACTAAAGGTCCTCCTTTAAAACTCAGCTGTTTCTGAAAACAAGGAAAGAGAGGTAAAAGGGCTGTGAATGACAAGGCAGTCAATGTACAACTCCTAGGGACTCAGCCTGCACTGTGCAAGCAGGTGACAGGTTTAACTTAAAGCAGTTTTAAAGTCTAACCTAAATAACAAGGTAGGCAGAATACATCCAGGAGTATTTTATCAGTAGACCTGCCCCGTCTCCCCCCCACCAAAAATGGTGTAATTATTATGACTCACTGCACAGAAATACCCACAAAAAACCCACAACACTTGCAGATCCAATAATGTGATCAGTTCTCTTACCAACTAAGCTATAATCTAAAAATGACACACAACCTTATGTCTAAAGATATATTCCTGTTATGAAACTGCCTCATATATGGAGTAATGTTTTGTTCTCAATAACAGAAAGCAACCAACTGCATAATTTCAGCAAAAGCCACTACCTTAAAACAAACAGAAAGAACTGCAGTGAAACACTTGTGAAACTCGATGAAAATTATTTAAGCAAAAGACGCTGAGCATTCAGCAATAAAACAACATGCATTTAGCATGAATTACAATATCCTTCTCTATGACAAAGAAGAAATACGAATAATTTGGCTTGCCTGCCAATCCATACCGAAAGCCATGTGTTGGGTTTAGTTTTAACAATAATTATAAAGAAAATCTGCATGCAAAATAACAACAGCTCATGAAAAAAAAACCTTAGGAATACTAGGGATGCAGAAAATTATGGTGAAAAAACAACCACACTATGTGAGAAAATACCGTAGTCTGAGATTTTCAAGAAGATGTGCTGAGACACTGAGATGAATTCTTTGAAAAGGAATCCACATATGTTAAGACCTAACCACATAGGAAAAATCCACATATGTTAAAAGCCAAAAATAAAACATTTCACCAGAAGCAGATGTGACCTATGTCTTTTACAAGGGAAAAAAACCCAACAACAGCTCCAGTAGTAACAGCACTTCTGCTTTTGGAGTTCTGTTATTCTACAAGTGCACACAAATAAAGTAGTGGAGCTTGTTTTGCTTACAGCAGCAGCTGCACCATTGAGCACTATTTTGGGTCACAATCATATCAGTCCATCCCATGCAATTCCAATAGTATCAGGGTCAAGATAAAATAAAAAACAAAACAAACAGACCCAAACCCCACCAGCTCCTCCCTGCTTTTTCAGCAGCGAGGGCAACTCTCCCAGATGGTCAGAACAGTAGTACAGAGACAAAGAGATTTGAGGAATTAAACTTAGTCTTTATATAATAAAGCCTCAATTATGGAAAGCATGCCCAGATGCTTTCAAGATCACATTCTGCCTTAAATAGAAATTAACTATAATATTCACCTAAGAGGTTTATCAAACTGAAGCCAAGACTGGAAAGCCAGGAGAGGAAACAAGCTTTGGAAATGAATCCAGTTGAAAAATCTTGCTCCAAGAAAAGGAGGGAAAAATCTGAGGTAGCAAGAGAAGAGAGGATAGACTAAATCAGATGTTTAAAGATATAAGAGAGAAAAATAAAGAATAGAACGTGTAAAGCACTTAGACTTGAAAGAGGAAGACAGAAGCCCACAGAAGACCTTGAGAAAAGGGAGCAGGTTTGTATGGGAAATATTGCTGGTAAAGAAACAGAAAGTTCCCTTTTAAGGAGAAGAGGGTGGAAAAACCATTCAAAAGATTTGCGGGTGGGGAGGGTGGAGAATAACTTTCCTGATTTGCTGGATCATAAAGATGGGATGTCTGGAGATTCTGAATGAAAAGAAGACTTGACAGCAGGCTCTTTAGAGACTCAGAGTCTCTCCGAAAGAATTCTACACTTAAGAAATGCAGAAACTAAGAGAGTAAAAAATCATAGAATTAAAATGTACTTTTGTTGGTGTATTTCAGAGAAACACCTGGCTTCGGGACATCTGGTATCACCCCAGTGTTTCTTCTTAGAGACAGTGGGAATTCTTTAAAACTTTATTTTCCTGCCTCTTCACTTTTATTTCTGTGTCCATTCTATTTCCACAGTATACCTGAACTTTCTAATTAGATATGGTGCCTGACAAGGACATCAATATAAGATCTGAGCTGAGATGCATTACTGGAAAGGGGGATAGAGTTTTAGCTGAAATCAGCAGAGTCCTGCATGTGTCTCCATCTAGAAACTAGAAGAGAACACATGGACACATTCAGGAAAATGATGGAGACAGTAACAGGAGAATTGTGTGGTATCAACTGTAACCTGGAAAGGTCTAAATTATAACCCAGCTATCTATAGGTTACCAATAAAAAGAAGGGGAAGGGGAGATAATCTGGTTCTGATTTGGAAGCTATAAGCATGTTGCTTTGAGAAAAGCAATAAAAGACTCCTTTTATTAACAAGACTAATAGATATGGAAGGAGTGAGCTGAGGAGGCTATTTTTCAGAACAGCCTATCTTGTACATCAGGCAGACAGGGCAGGCTGATTACTATCATGAGCCAAGGATCAAGATAGGGAAAACATTAGGCAAGAGAGAACTGAACTGATGTTTGTATCAGCCCATCAGGAAGTCTGCAAGGGACAATTCTCCCCATTCCCTGTAAGGGCTGGCATAAAATCATGGTCCTAGAACAGTTTCAAAACAGCCTAAATTTAAAAGTCAGATAAAGTCTGAAAAGCCACTTAGCAGGCAGATGTCTGTATCTTACCAGCTAGGACATTCTCTTTTATCCTCATTCCTACCCAGACACCTTCTCTCTGCTCGTACATGATCTTACATTGCATTTCAGGGGGAAATAGTCCCCTGAATGAAGAGTGAATCTCTGCACTCCAGTGAATATATCTGAGTTGGTAGCTTCAGCTTTAAAATTTTCATTCTGTGTCTCCCCTCAAAAAAGTTCCTTAATTTCTTTTCATGTGGACTGTTAATTTAAAGACTGTACCATTTAAGTTAGCCAAATAAACACCAAAATTCTCTTTTATCATTTCTTAGACATAGCAACTATTTTCACAGTGCCTACTTGGAAGGCTAAAGACTGTGCCAGTTCTTGCTTCTACAACCTGAGCCCTTTCTGCCTTTTCAAAAATTCTTCTGTTTGCTCTGCAGCTAACAAGAAGAAATTTAAGGCTTCTACTCCTACTGACTACTAAAGACCCTCTTCAACAAGAAATTAGAACCTTTGAAATGGGTTGAGTCCTCAAGTAATTATACAGAAAAGCTGCATTCACAGCTTGATTTCACATTTCAGTAGCAACCAATGCCAAAGAATCTCTGCTAAAGAAACTCAAGCTCAAATGTTTCCTCTTCAGGATGTCTCTCTCAGACTCTGATTCCATCTGAATAAAAATACTGTGTGTCTTCATCCCTTAGCAGCCAACCAGTCTGCATGACACCATAGCGACTGACCTCTACCTTATTGTGGGCACCTAACTGCAGAGTGTGTCTGCAGCCCCAAGGAGGGGCTGTACTGTGCAGATAAGTACCACACTCTGGCTTACGAACAGCCTAGGTTTGATTTTCTGGATTGGTTTCATTTCCTTCTTGAGAAAAGGTTTAAGCAAGTTGGAGACATGCTTGCATAACTATTAAATATCTATTATGCACGTGGTTCCTATTGGATCCAAAAAAGCAGGGAGAGCTCAGCAAAAGCTTCAAGGAAAACTCATAAGCAACAGCTCAATGCTTAGGTATGTGTCACTGTGCCCATACGCTGCACATGTCCTGTGCGGAGGAGCTATAGATGCATCCAAATCTCTTAGC
Organism: Nothura maculosa; assembly: GCA_032353885.1. Classification (NCBI taxonomy): domain Eukaryota; kingdom Metazoa; phylum Chordata; class Aves; order Tinamiformes; family Tinamidae; genus Nothura; species Nothura maculosa. The sequence goes on along the minus strand of JAUBOD010000469.1, from coordinate 1,510,241 downwards.
CAGCTGCACTTTTGCATTTATGTGGTGCCATTGCTAGAGGTGCAGGCCACCTTGGCGACCACAAGGACTTTTTGGCTCATCGTGTTCAAGCAAACTCTCTGCTGCCAAGTCTGATGTCCTCTACCTAGGCGACTGTCTGGGGAATTTTATGAGAAATTACTTAGTGTAAGATCTGGCACATCATTATGATCAGTTTATATTCTCCACGAATAAAAACACACAGAAGAGTTCATGCTTTAGGATCTGCAGCTAGAGATACCGACAAACTAATCATTTGATGACTGGTAATACTCCAGCATGGGTTTCTTTGCACTATTTTTTTTTTAACATAGCTCAGCTTCTAACACTGTAAAAGTAATAACAACTTGATAGTAAATAAAAGCCTTCGACAATAAATCATTGATCAATCATTTCAGATTCTATTTTTAAATTATATTTAAAATAATAAAAATGATTCAAGGTATTTTATTGATATTACCATTTATTTTGAAATAGACTATAAAATATTTGATATCTGATAAGACATATAGCTAAACTACTTAAAATGTCTCAAGTATTTTAAAATATTTTGTAGCACGAATGCTGCAAGAGGCACAAATTCCACACAGTAACTAATTCCTCCTGTGTATGACACGGGGAAGGTGCTGATGGGTCTTCTCTTTGGGAGGCCTCACCCACCACCTTCACTAGGAAGCTGCATCCCTTCACGCAGAGATTCTCCTCTGTGGCCAGCAGGAGATCCTGGTACTCAAGATGCTGAGACAATAAACTACAGCCTGCAATAAAGAGAAGCAGGCAGCTGAACAGTAAGACATATGTCAGGCAGGAGGATTAAATGGGAATTTTCTAGCTCTAAACTTCGTCAGAGCCAGCATTGAAAGCGGGTAAAGTTCACTCTGTGTGCTCCTCACTTTGTTTTCAATAGTGAGGGCAATGCAAGTGTCAGTAAAGCCCCACTCATTTAAAATTTATATATTTATATATAGATATTTAAAAATTATTCATTTTTACCAATGAATAATTTACAACAGTATTTCTTCAAGTAATTACTTTTTTTCCCCCTCTTTTTTCCCCCTACACAAATTTGAGAATGCATTTTTAAAAATGAGAAGCTATTTTTAGACCATATTCATATTGCCTCAAAGCAAAGAGCTTCCTCAATACCATTCTGGCCATGTATTTACTACTTCAAAGTCAGGATTAGTACAGTTAATTTTAGTAGTTGCAAAGAATATAAATTAATAGTAAGGGCAGGAAGCAAGCACACAAGAGGCATCGACAACACATTTTCCTGGACAATTTTGCCAGTGCAGTTTAATCCTACTTTGTCCAAATGAACTGTTTTTATGATATGGAAAATCACTTCCTAAGTGAATTGCAATTTCAAGCCTATTTCAACCTAAGAGTTCATTCCTTTTGCTGTATTATCCATAAGCACTACATTAAAAGAGGAAAAAATACAATATTAAATGCTTAAATATTATGAAAACTATTCTAATGGTGCCCCAGCAGGATTTTATGCTGTGGAATATAAGCACATAGTACATTTTGCTCAGAATGCTTGTATCATTCAATTCAGAGAATGGAAGTTACTATTTTTATTTGGTAGATTCCTTCAGGATTGGCCCTCTGTTTTTATTTACTCCATATTTACACACATATACACACATACACACACATATACATATATACACATATATGAGATATATATAAAATCTATATATATCATATTACTCTGCAGCAAACACACCAGTTTTTCATGTGCATGTATTTCTATGATATTCTACATGTCTATGATATTCTGGGCATAGATATGGGCATTCTGATATAGGGCATTTCTATGATATTCTGAAAAAGTATTTGCAAATTTGGCAAGTACCAAATCATCTAAATCCTATCCCTCAGGAGATCGAGTGTTAACATTCTCCACAATACTGAGACGCTGTCAAAGTAGCTCTGTGCTTTGGGTGCCCAATCTGAAACACAGTAGAACCATAAATTGTATAAACATATTTATCATCGTAACCCATTTCAGATGTTGCCTGCCCAGTTTTCACTGCAGCTATGAGAGCTCAAGAGCAGTTCTGGGAAGCTGCTCCTGAGCGTCCTGGCCACAACAGGTACCCAAAGAGAAGAGGTGTTTGCTGGAGCTCACGGTGGCCTCAGTGTTTTGGGGAGCTTCTCTAGCGTCCCATAGGAAGTCTCTGCCGAAGGCAAAAACCAAACTGGGATCGTCCAGTTGGGATTGTCCGCCACATCCCTGCTTCATTCCATGGATGCTTATACTGTGACAAAAAGTAAAAATCTGATTAAAAAAAAAACCAAAATGTGTTTGATAAGAATACAAAGGCAACAAACAAAGCTTCAGAGAGTCTGCTGTGCTTCAGCTCCTGCCCATCTCATCATCTCCTCCATCCAAACTCCAAAGGCCCTCACAGGATCCACCTCTTCCTGTCCTCAGGATCCCTCTCCTTGGCAACCCTGCGATTCCTCTGCTGTTTGCCAGCCCGTCTCCGTTTCTTCCTTGCCACCATTTCCATGTTGTTGTTTACCTCTTGTGCACAGTGCCAAGAAAGACTAGCAAAAGAGTCAGTGTTTCTCAAGGCTACATTTATGGCTTGGCACTAACACTGAACACATCCATCCTATAACTTGCAATCTTCATGACAGCGAAGCATGAGCCTGCTAGGCTGTCATTTCTCCTGCACAGGATTCAGGTGTTTATCTCCTTGTGCTTGTGGTTACCTGCTGTGGTTACCTAGGACTTGCAATTTAACCTAAAATCTGCCCCAACTTTCACGCCCCAAGGAATTTTTAGGTAGTAATCATAAGGCAGAACAAAAATTTCTGAATAGAATGCGTTTTTATACAATTAGAAAGTAACAGCATACATTAATTGAAAAAAAAAGGATATTTGTTTTTATTCTTAACCTAGTGAATGAATCATCTGCACAGGGATCTGATACATTTCAGAAATGAGAGCAGAAAAATGGTTACTGACACTTTTATTGTGGTTCACGAGAAGGTGAGCATGAGAGAGGAGACTCCCCTAAAAATAGTTTTAATTCTAGAGAGAAAGGTGGAAAATGTGTAAAAAGACTTGAAACTGCACAGACTCGTAGCAAAATCTGTCATTGATAGCAGGGCTAAGGAAAAATGAGTCATGATGTGAAAAATATCTATAAGAGTTGACAAGTTAGAAAAGCAGCAGATGCAATTACATGTCTGCTATAGCATTATAATTTCTGGCTTTATAAAAAAAAACATTTTAATAGCACAGAACATCCCCTGCATTAGAAGCCAAAGGACTCACACTGGACTTGTACGTGAGCCAGAGGTTTAATCTGAAATGATGCAAATGGGTCCAAATGCACTGTTAAGAGCGACATCGGAAGGCGGCTCTTGCAGGAGCAGCCTGCATTACTGTAGAGACCTCACAGAACATCCATAAATAACAAAACATAGAGTTGGGAAGTAAGATTCATGATTCATCTTAAAAGTGAATGGAGAATGGGAGGAGGGGAGTACCTTAACCACAAAACCCTCGGGAGCCAGATCCTGAGACACCACTAGGGACTTAGCCCCACTCCCAGGTACTGTCACAGCTCCCCAGACCTCCAGTCCTCAGCCCTCATTCAGCACACACATGTACAGGAGAACAGCAAGCTTCAGAGACAAGAATCCATCTCTTCAGGCTGTTCCACAGGGATCTGGCTGGCCTGCCAGGCAGTGCTGACAGCCCAGATGAAGACCCCAGCAGGGCCAGTTGGCCTCCTCACATGCCAACTCCTGGCAAACTATCCTCTCCAGGCCCCAGGCTTCGACTTGGCCAAGAAGGGCCAGAGTGAGGGTGGGGAGAATACAATAGAGGTTTATGGTATCATATGGGGCACAGATCCAATGACTGCAAAACTGTTATTCACCTAACTCCACATTACCAGAATAAGGAGGAGCTGGAAGGTCCCTCTAAAGCAGATGGAAGGAAGGACCGTGTCTCAGGCAGGCCGTGCATTGCTGCAATGTGCTGCCACAGGAGATCAGAGACGCAAACAGTCCCCAAAGGGGATTAGAGAAAGTCAGGGACAGCGAATTTGTAAACAGGCACTGAAAGGCAAGGACGTGCAGGGATGTGCCCTCTGACGTCCCTATCCACACTGCGGACACAGCGCATGTGCGAGTATGGGAACGGACCCAGAAAGTGGCCAACCGTGGTTCCTATTGCCAATAGCGGGACAGATGGACGCCGCAATGACGCAGGTTCAGTTTTTATGTTCTTAATCTCTCTCACCATTGCCTTAGGGCTAAAGGAATACAGGAATTTGATATTTAAAAATCACCTTTCTATCTAAAGTTAGTTCTTAAAATTCAGAGAAGAAAAAGAATGCTCGTGTTTATATGATGCATACTCTTTTCCACATAACCAAGGTTGCTTTTAACTACAGCTCACATTTACATCATGTAACCTACAACAATTCTGCAGGATGACACTGCAAGCAGCATCCTTTCAAAGGCTGCACCAAATCAGCAGCATCCATCTCAGCAGTGGCAATGGTGATGGCTTTTCCTCTGCTGCCACGTGGACTAGACTACAACTTGACTAGGACTGACAGTTCTACAGCAAAACACCTGCAGGTTTCAAACACTTCCTCCTTCTTCTGTAGGAAGGATGACATCCCTGCTAGCCCATCTTCAGCTTATCTCCTTTGCTCCCCAAACTCCCCACGTGCCCACTCCTTTCAAGGGCTTCCAAAATCTGCGCTATGGCCAGTTACAGTAGTATGCAACAGCTGTTCTCTAAGCAAGTAGAAAAGCAATGAAATTACAGTGAAGCAGTAGAAAACGTGCAGTTTCCAGTATTACATATCGTTTTCACACATCCACCTAACAGTTTGGTAAAAAGCTTATGAACAGAATCTTAACTATTGTAGCTGGTTCACTCAAACAGCACTGGCAGAATCTCTCATCTGACCTTCTGCTACTAC
>JAUBOD010000469.1:1438113-1448590 GCA_032353885.1 Nothura maculosa | reverse complement strand
CCAACATCTGAAATGCACCTTCAGCTGCACTAAGCCAGCAGTCAGTAATTACTTCAAGAAAGAGAAAAATCACAACAACAAAAACTCGCAACTTTCTGGAAGCTATACTTGAAAGATCTTTTAAAATAAAAAAATCCTATAAATGTAAGACACACTCAAAAGTTTAAGACTGTTAAAAGCATATATTTGATATTTTACATACTGTTTGCAGATCTTCATATTTCTTCCCACAGCATTCACAATAGCCTCTCTTCTTTTTATCCTTCTGAGGGAGCTGAGCAGGAGTTCCACAGTCCTTTTCACTATTTGTTTTGTTTCTGTTAGACAAAATACATATAAATCAATCTTAAATGTGGAACTCAACCCTGAACATTCAGTAAATTAAAAAAAAATAAAATGTGCTCAAAAAATTTATATTAGGTTAATCAATGCTTAGGAAAACACAGGAAAGAAACATGACACAATAATTAAATTAAAAACAAAACAAACAGATTTACTGAAACAACATAGGCAGACGTTAAACCTTAAAAAAGAATAAAATTTGTCAATGTTGATACTGTTGAACAAAAATTAAGTAAGCATAAGTATTTACATATCAATTGACAAATCAAAGGCAGTATTGAAATCTCAGTGAATTACCAGGAAGAGAACTGGTAAAAGTTAAAGAGAAGAGAGAGAAAAAGAATCCCAACATCTCATCTGCCATCAGTCTTTCTGATCTCCAGGCAATATGCAGCAAAAGCACTTGGTCTAATAAATGACTTCTCGTGTCGAAGCAGAAGAACAGTCACAATTGTTGGCCGAATGCAACCTCAGCGCACCCACCAAGTACCTCTTCTGCCCCATTTCTCTTGGTACAGGTTTAAGTGGAAACACAGGGAAACTAATCTCAAGTTCATCTCTCCCATAAAAGCACACAATGATTTTAGTATCACTTCCTTTATGGATGTTGTTTCTGCTGTTTGCTGTAACTGCTATTATACTTCCGCAGGAGGACATGCTAGCAGCAAACCCAAAGCACCCACCTCTGCCTTCCTTGCAGCTCAGAGGAAGGTGCCGCCTCCCTGCCTGGCCACACAGCAGCACCTTCCTACCATGCAAGTGCAGGAGCTGCACATCCAGCCCTGTTCTGAGGAACCCCCACTGAGCACAGAGCAGAGTAAGGGGGCTCTCCCTTTCTCTGATACACAAGGGGCTGCTTCTGCAACAGCTTTCAACCTACAAGAGTCCAATTCAACAACAGCCACTTCAATGTTTCTTTTAGTTCACAGAACAGGTCCAGACTGTGTTTTTCATCTCCATTAAAAGGGACCTTTTCATTTTCTCTCTTTAAAACTACAAAAAAAATTACAAAGAATTAGGAAAGTTTGTGATGACACGATAAAAGGGGCAGAATTTACCATCTGCAAAACATCTAATGTTGGTAGGCCTTGCTTTATACAGAAGCAAATAAATGTGACAACCTAACTTGAACAAGCTTCTCTTTCCCAGAGAAGACAGAACAGATGAGCATTCCCAGATTCCCATCCTCCCAAAACTGATGGCTCTCCCCTCACCCTCACTTATTTCACACTTGCTAGATATAAAATTATATCCCACTAAAACTCTGTGAAAGGTATCAAATTGAAAAATTCTGTTGAAATATTCACAGCAACCTAATTTCTCAAGTTTATAACTTGCATATCATATTCCTTAGTCCGTAGAGAGAAGAACATTGTGTCTTTAAGAAGATATTCAGCACAACTGGCCCTTTCTAAGCCCTTTCTTCACAATGAAAGAGGCACCACCACAAACCCCTTCATGGCTGCCAAGGTTGCCCTGTGCTACATTCACATCGCTGCATTCACTGCCATCCAAATGGGGAGGGAATCATGGCAACGCCAACCGAGGCTTCCAACAACAGAACAGCACTAAAGCCTGCACAGACCATGAAGAATACGGAAGTTATTTTATGAAGACAGCAAGGATTGCATCTAAATCACGCGTTTATTTTGTTAAAGAAAACACATCCCGTAGGAAGACCAGGTAACTGCAGATGAAATGGTCAGTTTGGTTGTGTTAGTCAAAAACTACTTGCATTAGAAACATCCCCAAATGAAGTAGTTTGCAACTGCAAAGGACAGAAGAGCAGAAAAGCTACCAGATACAGAAAGGGCCATGCAAAGCAAAGCCAATTTTCTTCTCACTAAGTAAGTTTAGTCTTTCACATGAACACTGTAACATCAAATTTGAAGTTAATGAAATAGTCAGCAATGCTCCACGTATCTTTCAGGAAAGATCAGGAAAGCAGAGTTCAAATCTCCAGGGATCAGAAACTTTTAAGTCAAACCATAAAACTAATCCACCAAAAATCAAAACTGCTTCTACAGTGCTCAAACACAGCCTGAATGCAAAACCATGTCACATAAACCTTTGTTATAAGGCCATGCACAGTTCCATGGCTACAGATTCCATTGCTACATTGCTCCTTTCCATGTCTCAAGAATTCAAGCTATACTTGAAGAATTCAAGCTACACTCCTGGCCCTAATTTGTACACACAATTTTCCCATGTAACGCAAGCGCACCCTTTAGCAGCAATGATGCTGCATCACAAGTGGCATCACAACTTTATTATTTAAAAACATTAATGGTCTAGTTTATGCTGACCAGAAAAATGTCAAATGAAGATCTATGAGATTTACTTGTAAAATACTTACTGGATGGCATCCAAGATGAGGACAAAGAAGAAATCAGTGGCAGAAAGGAGTAAGAGATCTTATGCTGACTCAGGGTGATAGGAGAAGACCAAATATTGGGATGTATGCATCTGTTTGTCCAAAAGAAGGACTAATGACAGAATAAAGAAGGTACAGACAGACAGACATCCATCCACAGCTGCAGAGGATACAACCACCGAGACATGAATATTAGTGTTAAGCATCATACAAGATAAGAGGAGAGGCAATTATTTTGGAAAACAGACTCTTCACCTCTTGCTCCTCTATTGACAACTCAGTACTGAATTTTCAAGATACCTTTGCTTAGACAGCGCTTGTTTTTGACCAGAGAGATGCTTCTTATCCACTTCAAATGGACTATATGGTTTTGGAACACAGTAGTTGAGAACTGGGAAGCTGAGGAACTGCAGGTAAAATGGTCGGTAGTGCCTGTGTTAGATAAAAAAGTTGTGTTAGAACCACTGAAAAAATGAAAAAAAAAAAAAGTAGCTCAAGAAGTGTTTGGTTTTTTACACCTAATATACCATAAAACACTGAGTGGATAAATATCCTAGAATATTGCAAGTCATTCCTTCCTTCTGAACCTGAGATTTTCCTCAAAGTATAAAATTTTCTGTGAGTTTCAACAGCTCTTGGACAGTCTGCAGGTGTAAGGCTGTTATGCCCGTGCAGACCTGAGTAGCTAACAATACAATCTACATTCCAGAGAAGTAACTAGAGCAGCACTGTGAAGAAATGAAGTTAGGTTAATGGGTTTTTAAGAAATAATTGAGAAAAAAAAATCAGTTTCTATCTACCTAAACACTTTCTCACGGAGATGAATGTTACTGAATTAGAGTGCAAGATTTTATGTTAATACACAGAGCTTTATTAACCTTTTAGGTTGCAGGATTGGGATCCAAGAAAAAAAAAAGTGGGTGAAATATCAATGTTCAATTATTCCAAGTTTCCTTTAAATTCACGTGGCCTTTGGCAGGACACAACTCTGCCCTATCTTACAATCTGAAGCTATAGTTGACTCCACTGCTGTCTTAAGTATTCCCTACTGTACTACTACCTCTTTGATCTCATTCAGTGGCTAAACAGATACCTACCACAGAGCAGGTGACACACAATTCTGTATCTTACAAAAGGAATCCTGCTATGTGCAACATCTGAAGTCAGCAAGAGCAAAAAGAGGGCATCTGAAGGCTACTTTCTCAAGGTAGACAGGGTGCTTCCCAAGGACACACTCCAAGAACTGCATTACAAGTGCACAGGAATACTCACCGACTTCTGTCTTCCACCTTCACAAATGGGGTTTTCAGTTTACCTGTTCCAAGGACAGAAAAGAAAAATTAAAAGAAAAATACTTTTCTTCATTTAGCAAGCTACTTCAGTACCTGAATAAATCAGCCGACATTATTTTAAAACTTATCATGCCTGTTTTAACAAATTCCTGATTTCCAGGAAGTTTTTCTACAGGCTTTTCTAAGGCCTACAAATTGGAATATATCAGCACATTTCACCACATAAGAACCATACTATATTTGTGTTCAGCATGAAACTTCTGCACACACTGAGATACTCACTTCTTGACTTCTGCGTGGCACATCGTTTACCCTATTAAAAAAGGAGAAAGAATAACACCACTGTGAATATCATTTTGCATTTTACTTAATACTTTCGCTTCTATTTTTCAGTAATATTTTAAAATAAATCCATAAAATCCCTCAATTAAACTGAAAGTGAGCAAGAGTTTAATAAATTCAAATCAATCAGCATTTGTCTGTTTGCTATTCGTATTTTAGTAAAAAAAAATATCTTATAAAGATCCACTTACCACATCCTTAGAACTGCTCACTTTTTTGACTAGGTAGAGGTCCTTTTTCTTTTGTTCAATGTAATTTTTTATGTCTTGCAAAAAGAAGAAGATTTATATTTAGCTGAGTTAATTTTTGTATTTAAGTGATTTGTTTCTAATATTTTACATGCAACAAAATAATATTTAAATCAATGTTACAAGTTCTAATTAGAATTTATCAAACAAAAATATTTACCATCAATATGAAGTATCTTCACTCCCCAATTCAAAGCATTGGATAATATACTTCCAGAGGGAATTAATTCCTGCAAACAATAAACTTCATTAATACTTGTAAATAATACAAGTGCAATATAAATCAAATAAGAAACTTGAAACCAAAGCAAGCACAGACTTTTCTTTTGCTAAAAATAAGATTGTCACTTTCCTCAGCTATTTTTTCCTTCTTTTATTTCACAGCATTTCATGATCAAAAGGAGATTATACTTACCTTTCACATAGCCAAAACTGAACTCTATTGTTGTAACTTATAGCAACTAAGAACATGAAGATAGTGAATTGATACATTTACTTTCATTTCACTAGGATCTCTTATAAACGCTACATATACTAAAAACTTGGCTAAGTCATAATTCTGGTCCTAAGACTCTACAGAGACCTGCAATTCTCCAGGCAGGTCCCAGCCAATGTGACCTGGCTGCAGAGAAGAGCCCCGACTTCTGCCTGGACGTTGATTCGATGACAACTGTGCTGGACCCTGGTTCTTTTCCCTATTGCTGGCTTTCGAGAAGAGCAGCACTGAAACTCCCACAAATCTGCAGGTTACTTGTCTTACCTGCTCTTTGATTGCTTTTTCAGCTAGACACTTCCCTCTGCTCATACGTACCTACATTGAAAGAGAAACACTGTCACGTGTGCAGTTAAAAATCCATTTCAGAAAGTAAAAGCTACGGCAGGTTAAATCTCAGCTAACATACCTACATTATTACAGTAGTCTCCTTTTTTTCTGATTGTACTATTGTTTTTCATTAACTTGTATCTTTCTCTAAACGGCTGCAGTTGATTCAGTCTGACCATAAAAGTACTTATGGTTTTGGGCAAAGTGAATATCAAAAAACAAGCTTCCAACAACTGGAATCTCTGCCAAATTACGCCAACAGTCAAGGTGATCATAACCTCACTCTTAGCCAATCTCTTTGGCAAGTGCAGCTTGTTCTGAACACTATTTGTACATAATGACCATACACACACCTATCCAGGGCTACTTTTGTTATTTGCAAGATGAGAGGATTCCCTCCCGCTGAACAATAACAGAAGCCCAGCACTCCAGCTGGCTCACAGCCACAGGCTAAAGTGCCATGTACTGTACAGCTTTAATTTCTACCTGTATTTTCAATGACTGCACGACTAGTCCATGCAACAAATTTCAAGCAAGTCTGTGCAGATTTAGGCATCTCTAGTTTCTGTAGAGGCTGCATTGCTAAGGAGATTGGCAGCATCTGACGCCATCATAAGTCAGTCCACACTGATCCCATTGTCATACATAATTTCAATGTTCAATTATAATTATAACATTATACATAGAGAACAAATTTCAGTATGATTTATTTGCAACAAATGTTTTTATTTTTTGAAACTCTGCTTAATTAGTCTGAGTTAGTTTAAAATTTAAAAGATTGAAGAAATACAAAAAAATGTATTAATACAAGGGACTTATCTTTAAGAAACAAAATAGGAGAAAAGCTAGATGAGATTCTCATGGGCTGTATTGATTTGGAGCATTATTCATAAGCAACTTACTGCATCTGCTGTCTTAAATGAATTGCCATCATGTCGATCTCTCCGGCTGTTGGGATGAGATGAACCATTTCCTCCCTTTGGGGCAGATTCCGGGCTAGGAACTGGAGAATTCTGAGCAAGGGTTGGTGCAAATTTTGCCTCCTTTTTAGTAGAAATGAGATAGCTAATGTCTTTGCTAAGAAAGCCTTCCACTCTCTAAATACAAAGGAAAAAAAAAATTTCAGATCAATAAATCAATTAACTTTCTACTTTGCATCCACTAAACAGAAAACTGATTTGCAGGAAATGCAAGTATGAAAACACTGGATAATCAAGATATTTCTCACATCTAAGATGACAATTAGAATTAACAGTCACATTTTACCAGTCAAAATTTCTAATTTCAATTTCATAATGTTATAATCTCTATTAGACAAAAGATACTGCGCAAGACTAATGCTAAATTCAAAGAGAATAATCCAATTTGAAATCCTGAAATCCTGCTTGGTAATATTTTGCCTCTATTGTAAATTCATATATTACCCTGGTTCACAAGTGTTTCATATTTGCTCCTCCAACACCAGAAAAATGCTGGCAAAGTAATTCCAGAGTTAATCAGCTCCCTTTAGCCACTCTGATTAAAGGCAATTTTTGACAACTTTACTGCTGACATTCCTTCACACAGATTCAAATAATTCAGTAGTGAACTGGACAAGGCAATAGCACATCTTCTCTGTTAATATGACACCCTGTGCTGGGCTTGGAGGAAAGTGACTTTTCCATACATAAAGGGTGATGGAATTAGAAAAAGGTGTCTTAAGGATGTGGCTTTCAGCAGTTTGTTTACAGCAAAAGAATGTTTGCCCAAAAGCCCTAAGGGTAAAGGGCAGATTCTCAGTGGAGTCTGTTATACAATCCCCTTGGTTTAAAGGCCCAGGCTGACCCTGCTCTCTATACTGTTCTACACACACACACACACACACACACACACACACACACACACACACACACACACACACACACATCACTGTCCTGTCTTTCAGCCACTGTCCCTATTCCACACCTCAGCACTCACTCGTTTACTCCTGTTCTCAACTGTTCTCTAGCTCTGCCCTTTGTTTTAGCTTTACCTGACTCCCATACTGTAGTTCATGTTTCAGATGCTGGTTTTCTACCTGGTCTACAAAATCCAAATGCTCCTCTCAAATCATTTGGGTCCTGCTGCCCCCCAAGCTCCTTCTCCAATTCCTTCTCCCTGGCTGCTCTGAACACAAAGGGGGACAGCTCTGTTCCCCCTCTCTTTCACCAAGCCATATACACTGACCCAGCTCTGCCTCTGGAAACCTGCCACTACCTGCTTCAGGCAAAATCAAGCAAAACAAAAGGGCTTAACTCAGGAAATAGTCTTATCTGTTAACCAGTATCAAGCTTATAAGCATCAGGGCTCATCAAGAAATTTTACATCTATTTTAAGACTTTCTGGAAACATATGCAAAACATTTACTTAAATACTGTTTCAGGCTCAGCTGAACAACTGTAGTTGTAACAAGTTCTAACATACACAGAATAGTGTGCCAAAATAGTCAGAAGCTGCAGAAAATTAACTCAACCAACCAAACTTATTAAACCTACATAAAATTCTAACAATCAAATCAATAATCAACTAAAACCATGCCTCAATCTACTTTATCACAATTAGCAAAATACTTTATCAATATAACTTCTAACAATATAACAAATTTATTGATAATTATTGATAATTATTTATAATAATTATTGATAATTATTTATAATAATTATCAATAAATATAATTATTTATAATTATCAATAAATATTTATCAATAATTATCAATAATTATTTATAATTATCAATAAATATAATTATTTATAATGATAAAGTAATTTATTGATAAACTCATCATTCACATTAAAGCACTATGATATAAATATTAAAAAAGGCATATAAATAGTATGCATAACTTTGAATGCAGTAAGAAAAACCACGGGAAAACCATCCGTCTGCTCATTAACTTACCCCTCCCAGATCTTTAAGGTCCTTCTCTAGTTTTTCAGAGATGACATTTGATGGAATATCAAGGTAAAAGACCTTCCCAGTAAGTGGCTTATATTTAAGTTTCTCTGGTTTTGTTAGATCCTTTTTCACATTCTTCAGAGAAGACTTTAACTTTTCCGTTTTTGCTTGCATTCCACCTGCTGCCAAAGAAAAGAAAATTTAAGTGATTGTACAGTGGGCATCCTGTACTTAATTTTTCTTCTGAAAATTAAAAAATCTTAAAATATTGGAAAGGAGAAAGCAAGCTTCTACACAGCATGGAACTTGTGAAATAAATTAACTGTTAATTTCATCACAGCTTTGCTCATCTCTTAATTTTTAGAAGACCATCATCTAAAATATTTAGGACCTAGGGCTATACAAATGGCTTTATTCCCCTATACATTCCCTATGGAATTCAAACAGGCTATCAAAAATGTTGAAAATAGATGTGTGTGTGGCCCACTAGAGCTCTAAGTATTAAAAACATTGCTTTCCCAAAGCAAAAATCATAAAGAAAATGAAAACACTGCCAGTGCTTGCATATTCTGTCTTAAAGCACTATTTTATATATCCTCACTATATACATCCTGATACATAGTGTCCTCACTCTTCTGAGGCAGCTTTGTAAAACTCAGCTAACTTTGAATCCCTGTGTGGACACCAGGGTCTCATCACTGCTGACCACCAGAGCACCCTTTTAGAGGAGCACAACTCATCACTCTCCACTTCCCATCTGAAAGAGAAAGGATTTATATAGACACACCAACACAAAAACAACTGAAAAATACCTTAAACTACAAAAGACCAAGATTCTCCCATTCGTAAACTGAGCACCCACGTGAGCCACAGTGAGACTAAGCTTAACTGCAGGAAGCTCAATATCATTCTAGTTACAACAGCTCTTTTTCCTCTGGTGAATTTTGCTCTAGCACCAAGAAGCCACATCCAGCAATGCAGCTGTGCTGGAGCCCTTCCCTGGTGCTTATCCGTAACAGATAAGAGGTAGATGGGTCTAGATTTTTAAGGAAGGCAAAAACTCAGTCCAGGTGATAAAGTAAGCCTCATTTCCCAAGGAAAAGTTTTGCACAGTTCTGCAAGAACATCAGCTCAATACTCAGTAGGAATCAAGACAGAAAAAATACTGGAAAGGCAAAAAAGGGGTCAGAAGAGTAACAAGGACAGTCACAATCAAATGTTTAAAACAAACTATGTGAGGAACTACTTTGAAGATTCAGATTTAGCAGTCTAAAATAAACAGTTTAGGGGCAGTACAACAAAAATGTATAAAATCAAGAAGAAAAAAAGAGCAGCTAAGCAACCTTTTGCAATACAAGGGATATGAGACAGCAAATACAGCTAGGAGACAGGTACAAAGTGAACGAGAGGAGCTGGTTCTTGTGCAGTAGGCAGCTCTGTGCAGGACATCTCCAAGGGATGCCGCAGCCACAGGGGAGGCTGGACAAGCACATGGAGAAAGGACACACTGGGGCCTTCCAAATGCACAGGCAATTCATGGAAGTGCTGCAGATCAACAGAGTTGGGAACTAAATAATATTATTAGAGTATCTACACATTCCCTGAAATTATGCGTCCACAGGAACCCACTTCCAACCACTGATGGAACCAGGACCATCCAAGACGGACACAACGTGGGGTTTGTGTTGGCTTTTCCTCCCTGCTGACTGGCAGCCTCCTACTGGCCGCTTCTCTAAAGCAGCAGCTCAAAACAGACAACCACGGCTCCGCACACAACGGGCTCTGAAACTCTCCGAGCTGAAAGAGAGAGAACTACTGCTGATATTGTTAGTGATAGCTAAGAATGGACTGAAGTGAGGTAGGAATCGATAGGGTTAGCAGAATCCGGGATACCAAAGGAAATAACCACGGAAACAGGCAGACACTTGGGATAGCACAGCTGACCAGAAGCTAAGGAAGGATGCAGTGCCGGGCAGGCGGCAAACGCGAGTTCTGCAGAACAAGAACCACCCAAGGCGCAGCCAGTGCAGCTCGGGGATCAACCCTCCAAACTCTGCACGTAGGGAAAGGCTCCTCGAGCCCCTCTGGCGCCGCCGAACCGGCGCTGGCGGCCGGGGCGCAACCGCCGCGGCCCGCGCGGCC
>JAUBOD010000469.1:1423041-1434651 GCA_032353885.1 Nothura maculosa | reverse complement strand
ATGTTTCATGAGGTCTTCCTAGTTTACGCCAGGCAGGAATCAGCCGTTACTGACTCAGCTGTGTTTGTGTAACCCCTAGGGTTTTGTGTGGCAGTCCTCCTACCGGTGATAGCAGAGTAGGCCCAATCTCCACTTGCACGTTGGTCTTTCAGCTGCTGTATATATATAGTGTGTGTATATATACACACACACACATACATACATATATACATACATACATATTCCATTTTTTTGTTGTTTTTAACCTTATCTCAGTCAACTTTTCCATTCTCAGGAAATGATAAATTAACAATCATTTACCTAAATGGTCACATTGGAGGCCTTTACCCCCAACCCTGAAATGTTTTCTGCCCTTTTGGAACATAAAGTTGTAATGGGAGAGGGAAAAGCCCCAAATTTAGGGAAAACCTTGCGCTCTCCTCACGTCCTGGTTACGGTGTGCAGCTTGTCTGGGCTGCTTCACAGCTCAAAAGGCTGCGGAAAATAGCATTGACATCAGAGATTTCAGCTTTTGTCCTAATTCAGTAGAAATCTGCAAAGGAAACTACAGAAAACAAACCCATCTGTACTCTTCAGGGATCTGCATAAGGAAAATAATCTATTTTTTCTTGTTTTTCTCACAGGAATGACAGAATTAAGAGGAGAGTAAGATAAATTATCCTGCCACGCTGCAGTTTATAAGCCACAGACTCCACATTTATTGCTGTACAACAGATTTCCATGCTCCTACATCCTTTTGTTGCAGCAGGAAGTGATGCATATTGTTTAACATCATGTACAAAAACCTAAACAGTGTATTCCATATAGGAATGATATCCCAGATTTATTTTGTTTATTAAATTTAGATTATTTTAAAAGCAAATAATGCAATTTTGGGAAAAAAAGCCTAGGATTTTATAAAGCAAGTAGAAAAATAGTATTAATTGTTATTTATATATAATGTGTTAATAAAAAAATTCCATATTCTGTAAGTTTTGAGAATAGTTTTATAATATATTTTTTTATTCCTTAACAGTTTTTCCATCTCTGAAGATAAAGTTATGGCTGAAATGAGTGATAGAAACGCAGATAAAATAACTACTATTCAGCAAACAATAGCATCTTGTTTTGGAGCTATAATTACATCATTTTTTGGTAAGGCAAACTATTAAGGTTGCCACAGAATAAATCTTTGGAAGGTGTTTGGTCTTCAGTTTGAACTAACAAGTTATCTGTGTATGGATATGAATATAGTTTTTTTACTATTTTGTGCATTGTAACAAATGCTGTGATTAATAGAAATATTTTCAGTCTAACTCAACCTTTGATCATTTCTAAAAAAAATTATTCAACCTCTTTTCTATTTTTTTGTTTTTAAATTGGCATAGTAATTCATTGCTTTCTGTAAGAAACAAAATGGCTATTCAGATTTGCTAGTGCTTAAAATAGATTTTAAATTAATATCTGCATTATAGGACACAAATGCCTCTGTGAGATATCCCTGTCATGTTACCACTTAAGTAGTAACATCAGTTTATTTTGCTGTCATGCACTACCAGGTTACACCTTTTTATCATTATTTTTCTTAACTTTTTTTTTTTTGCTAGTTTTTCTAACTTCTGGGCAGTCTAATGAAATTCAGCTCCTTCCTCTTATTCAGTCATCTAGCTCAGAACTTGCTTCCCCAGGTGTAGCTAAGATCAGCACTTCACATCCCTTGGAATGTTGGAGCTCATTAGCTTATACTTCATATTTCAGGAACATTTTTGGATAAGCCAACTTTTGATTCTGACTTTTAGCACTGCTATTTCTGAGGCACAATGATCTAGAAAACGAAGCTAGCACACACTTTTGCACCTCCCCAGATGGAATTCAACTACTCTTAGATAAGATTCTAATGCAGATTCCATGCCCCAGGTATGAAAAACCTTAGCAGAGTCTGGCAAAGCTCTATAGAGTCTAGAGTATAGAAGCTATAGAAGAGCAGTTCCTTTTGGCAGTTAGAGCTGGGAGACCAAGCAGAATGTACAAGTATCAAAAATTCTAGTAGGTGCCTGAGTTTAGGCAACTAAGTTAAACTGCAACTTTGCAAGTGTCTACAGATGTTGTTTGTACAAGTTCATGTTAAGGCATCTGTAGACACTTGCAATCCCAGCTTGTTCTTCATGTTCTACAATGAGCAACCCAGCTATCCGCACAGAGCGCCTGTCTTGAATCTCATTATTTCTACTTAAAAAAATACTGTCTAACTAGAATCTCATTTATTTCAAGGAAATTCAAGGAATTGTTTTATCTTATCCAATTTGCTTGTGGAAAATGGTTCATTCCTTTTGTCTTTACAAGAGCCCTTTACATAACATAACACTGCTATTATATCTCTTCTCAGTCTTCTCTTCTTCAGGCTAACTCCATCTGTTTTATCTTGACATTCATAACAACCTAGTAAGGATACTAATTAAAACCTCTGTAACTCAATTTTCCTCTGTGGAACCATCCAAGAAAGTGGTCAGATCTGGCATGTAGGTTATCAAAGCAACCTCCAGCTCTTGTAAGTCACTGAATGTTGGGTTAGAGTCCTCCTGTTCCGAGTACAAGTGCACAAGCACTGGTGCACGTTTGCTTTGCACGCAGTGCTCATACAGAAACAGAGAGGCAAGGCACAGGGAAGCTCAAGCTTGCTGTCCTGCAGCAGGGGGCTATTTCCAAAAATAAAGCTTCAGGATATACATGAAGAGGTTTGTATTTCAGCCAATGGAGAGGTGTGTATGTTTGTTGATTTGGTTGTCTGTTTTGTTTTGTTTCGAGGTATGTTCTGTACTCTTTTAGAGAAGAATCAGCTTCTTGACCAGAGATGCATGGTTTTTGAAAGATCTAAACTATGGCTTGTTGGTGTTCCATGCATTAGAGTCTTCACAGGTTTTTGGTAATAATATTACCTGTTACACTGGCACAGATTGCCTATGTAAATATAATAGTAATTTTGAAGTAAGAAAGACAGACATGCTGCATTACTCCAACACTGAATGATTACAACTCTTGTTATTGTGGCTGACAGTGTTTTGAAGAATGGAAAAAGCTTAGATTCACCCCACAGTATTTCAAAAATGGGAACCATGTTGAATAAGATATAGTATAAGAATATGTTATGAACATAAGAAAGAGTACTAAGAAAGTACCTATTCCAGTAGGTATTTCCATTAAGTTTTGTGTTTGCCTGCTTCATATTCAGTTTCTTTAATTCCATGACTTTGCAGAAATTGTAAAGCAGATATGAAGTATATTTTGGCTTAGATCACTCTGACATCACTTTCCCTAATATTTCTCGTAATGAAATGAAAAACAAAAACAGGGAGGTGCTTGTGAACTTGAAACTGTGAACTGAAGTCAGTGAATCAAAGCCCTTGGGTAAATGCTTTTTCTTCATCCACCAGTACATAGCTGAAGGTGTGACTTTCTCAATTAACCAAAATATTAATACAAGATGATAATTTTGTTTTCCTTGTACTAAGATTCCTGCTTTTATATTGTAGAATAATGACACTTCCTACCACTGTAGTTTATTTTACATGCTATGACCAACTGAGTGAAGCTCTGAAGTCTAGACTAGGAAAAGAGGATGACCACATTCCAGTTCCTGCAGGCTCCTTAAGCACATGTAAGTTGTCTTCTCTTCAAAGAGGAAACACTAAAGAAATACTTTTGTTCTGTTTATGGCCTTTTTAAATTAAACTTGCTATGACTTTAAGTGTGTGACAATATTATACAGAGTTGGGAGCAATGTTGTAGTTACCTGACATTTCTTGGGTAACATAACCCTCTAACCTGAAAAGATATGATGCTTTGTTTTCTATTGAGCTTCCCTTACAGATGAGTTTCAGATGACACTTGCTAGAATTTTGTCCAGAATTTCAGAGGATGTTTTGGAGAATTCAACAATTTGTGTTTCCTCACTACTGATTCCAATTTATCTGCTTAAATTCTTCTTTGCTTCAAGTTAAATACGTGGCCTATACTGCCATACCTAACCTTTAGCCTACTGAATACATATCCATTTTTTTCTGCAGTGCTTAAGACTATTTATTTCCTTAATATATTTATTTCCTATAATTTCCTTGATATTCTCTTCCTTCTTTTTTGTTTAAGTTTTTTGACTTTTTTTTTCAGATACTGTGCATCTATATGAGAGTATAATGGTGTACATTTTAAAGCAGAAATGGAGAATATAGTCAATGCACATTTTGAAGTGCAGTGTGTTCAAAACTTTATAGTTCTAGAAGTTCTGCTAAGGACAGAATTCTCCTAATGTCTGTTATGGGGTGAAGGAAAACTAAAATTTTCTAGATAAGAAACTAGACATAATGGAAACTAGACAAGTAGTTGTAAGGAAGATGCAAAATTGACTTGTTTTGCTCCTCTCTGGTATCAAGAGGGCTGAATTTGTTTTTTTACTTTTTAAAAAAAAATCTTTTCCACTAACTATTTCTGTAGGATGAGGTCAGATAATCTTTTGGAGCTTTCTTAGAAGACTGTGGGGTCTAGGTCTATATTTTACCTATGACTGCTATGAGAAAGCCTGGAAAACCAGTAGAAAGAAAAGTATTCCATGGTCATGTATCAAATTAATCACATTAGGCTGCTCCAGATTTTCAGTTTACATTCAGAAGAAACCTTATGCCAACAACAGGAGAAAACTTCATAGGTCTAATAATAATGTCATTAAAATCTGTTAAATATTACATGATGTGAGCTTGTTAGTGAGTGCTGTGGCTCACTGATCTTACCACCAGGATGCAAGAGAATTCTTTTATTAGATGCAGAATTTCATGCTGGATTTTGCTAGTATTTTAAAACAAGAACTGGCCAAGATGCTTAGAAAGCAATAAAAAGTTAATCTCTACCTATGGTTTTATCGTCAGGCAACTTAGCACATTTTCTTCAACCTATCCTTAAAAAGAATCATTATCAAAAGTTAATCTTAAAGGAATATTTGAAGTTCCAGCCTATTTTATATCTGAAAATGAGAATTCTTAATAGTACTGGGGATATATGAAGCTAATACTGAAATAGATAAATAGCCTGTGTGCCCAGAAAGGGTAGGTATGGTGAATACATAAGGTTTTCTTATCTGGAAAAGAAGCTTTTATTGATGATTCTTTTAAGGAAGTATTGTGGGAGACTTGGAAGGAGAGAGATGTACAAAGCAGGATGAGACATGTATCTCATTTCAATGCTCAGGAAATATAGTAAATACTGAGTTTTTTCCAAAGCCAAAGCTAGAAGCAAGTAGTGGTGTCGTTTTCAGTTGGCTCCGTGACTCTCGTGAGCCCCCTGGAGCTGCTCCGGATGCGGATGCGATCCCGCCCGTTGTCCGACTGGCAGCTGCACCTGTGTGTGCGCAGCGAGCAGCTCTTTCCTTACAGGGGAAGGATGTGGAGATAACTGGGACAGAGGAGATCACCCTGTGCCGTTCTGTCCAAGCTCTTCTCGCTCCTGAGCTGCAGAGGTCACTGGAAGAGGACAGGGCTCAAGGACGAAGTTCCCACTTGCTGCCACTGGTGGGAGCCAGCGGCTCGGGAACGCAGTGGGGACAAGCAGGGATCTGAGGCACAGTGGGATACCCTCTTCCCACAGCACTTGGGAATCTTCCAAGGAGTGGTCAATCTGGAGCACTTTCATGCCTTTGGATGGAAACAGGAACACTCTGAACACCATGTGTTAGTCCATGAAAATCCTTCAGGCCCATTTTCGGAGGCAGAGAATTTTTGAAGTATTTGAAGTATTTCATCCAGTTGTCTCAGGACCCTGGTTCCTCTCCAAAGCACATTTCGCTAATGGCAGTGGAATTTGGTTCCCATGCACAGGATCTTTTCACTCTTCTATTCTGTTAGCACAGTCTTCTGCCTCCAAAGCATCTTTATCTTGCAGAACTGGAATTATATCCAGGACTAATTGTGTCCAAAAGAGTAGATACAGAACTTGCAAATGGAGATCGGCCTGATCAATAACAACAAAGACAATCAAAAATTTTTATAGACTATCTCAGGCCTCCCAAAGTGGCGCAGGTCAGATTGAGAAGATCTGTTTGTGAGATTAGGAATGTATTCCACCTGCACACTGAGAAGCTGCTACTCCCTCAGTGCCTAAGGTGTAATAAAGGCTTTTGGGAACAAGAAGAAAAGTCTTCTTATCTGCTAGGATCTCCTTCCATGCTGTAGATAGAAGTCATTGCTTTAACTGTTTTGATATTAATAAAATATAGGTTGATCTTCACAGAAGCAAGTGGTGTCGCTGGTGCTTTCCTCCCTGTCCCACAAATTTGCATTGCCCCAATTTTTTTCCTAAGCTGTTCTGCTTTCCTTGGAAGCAATAAGGATTAGAAAGAGAATTTTAATGGGAATGAAGGGAAAGGTAAAATTCTCTTTCTAATCCTTGTAGCCCAATGAGAGCGCTGGGGAGCCGGGGCCGGCGCTGACGGTCCCTGCGGGAGCTTGGAGTCTACGGCAGCGCTCGTGGCTGTGCGGGTGCCAAGGGCAGCTCTCCTGGAATCATCCACAGCCCCTTGTTCCTGCTCCTGCAGGAACCTCCCTGTCCCCGTGGCAGGAGCAGCCTTTGAGGAGCCCCCACCTGCAGGATGGACCAAGTCCCTGGGTGTCTCAAGGCCACTTTGGCTGGTGCAAACACACGTGCTTCCATGGCAGTTTTTCAGCAGTGCCAGCGACAGGACAAGAGGCAGCAGCCACAACCGAAGCAGGGGATGATCAGCCTAAATTGGAGGAAGAGCTTCTTTCCTGTGAGGGGGACAGAGCCCTGGAACAGGCTGCCCAGGGAGGCTGTGGAGTCTCCTTCCCTGGAGATCTTCCCAACCTGCCTGGATGCCGCCCTGTGCCCCAGGCTCTGGGTGTCCCTGCTGGAGCAGGGGGTTGGACAAGGCCCTGCCCTGGGCTGTGCAGCCTGTGCATTGCACACGCGGCACAAACTGCTCAGCATCTTATTGCCCTTCATGTTTGAGTGGATCAGAGCTTGCTCTTAACAACCTTTAAATTATTGTAACCACTGTCACTGCAGCCTTCCTTTCATGCATGCTCGAGGTAGTGGTTGAATTTTTTTCCACTTATTTTTTATTAGCACCAAAGCAACCCAAAGACTCACATGGCAACTCAATAATCAGGGCCTGAATACACAGATTTTTGCTGCGTTGTAGCCAAGAAACCCCATCCTGTTCTGCTATGACCAAGGAACCCCAGGGTGGGTCTGCCTTCCTGAAAATCTAGTGTGTCCTGAAAACTCCACGTGTGAAGACAGGAGGAATGATGTTTACAATGAGTGCTATGGGCAAAACATGCACTGCTAGAGGAGCTGGAATTCATCTTCTACTATGATTTACAGAATAATTCTAGGCCTTATTTTGAGTCCCTACTATAAGAGAAAGAAATGTTGGACCATGTTGAATGAAATAGGGCAATCTCACCAACAGTGTAATTTTTCAAGTGGTCTTTATACTGTCTAAAACAGAGACAAAAACTAGCAAATACTGATGATACAAAATGTTTAATTTACATGCAACACTTATGGGACATCAAGGCAGCAAAACATACAATTTTGGCATTTTTCTCATCTTTTTAAAAATTAATAATGTTTTAAACTGAGAAAGACACACAAACGACTTGTCATGCACAAATGACACAAACTCATTGTGGTATCAGACTACATAAAAGACTTAAGTTAAATGACACTTAACTTTCACACCAGTAGCTCCAAGAAAAGAGCCATCCACTGCCATGACTGAAAATCATGATCACAGCCCCCTCGACACCGTCGCTGCAGCGGGAGAGGAGCTGAACAGCAAACAAGAGGGGCGAAATCACTGTACCTTGATGTTGACTCCGGCCATCCCAATTCCCTCACTGGATTTGTAGTAAAAACACATCCCTAGTTTACAAATGAGTAGGTAACAACACTATTGAACTGCCATGAGAGAACAGCAATTTCCCTCTACCTGATGCAATAACTAAAAAAAAAGGCTGTTACAGCAAGTAAGAGACATTCCGACGGTGCAGGAGAAGACTTAATGGTCAGAATTTATTACACAGACTAATTCATTGTAGTGGGCACATGAGGGCTTGAAGGTCTGGTGGATTTTGCTGTGCTGCTTTAAAAGACTGCATTAAAAAGGCATCAGTAGCTGCTTACTCTGCCCTGGGTGCAGTAACTTGCAGCACTGTGGACTGGAGAGTTGAGGAGAATCTCTCGAGCTTCCAGCCTCCATCAGGAGGTTCGTGCTCCCAGAGACTGCCCATTCCCATGGTTTTTAGGCACGGTGAGGCTGCACTCTCCTCCTTTTGCCCCCCTGCAATGGCCAGCCTAGAGTAGTAGTGCCAAGAGTACCAGAGCAAGAGGCAGAGCAACTACAAGTGAACAGCGTGTAGGGATGTGTTGTAAACATCTACAAGTAAGCAAGGATTTAAGATCTCGGAGTATTGCAGCTACTCATGTAAACAATTTATGAAACTTCTTTGGCACAAAAAAGCGTTTTCCCTAGCACTTATAAATACAACATACATGCACTTAAGTTTTGCTTAAAAAGTTACCAATTGGACTGATATGCATTACCTAGATTAGCAAAATTCATAGAGAAAGGCTTCATTACATCTTATAAAGAATTAAGAATAATCTAGTTTGCAATTAAAAAATTAATTTGCAAACTTTGAAACTGGTGGGTAATCTGTAAAGTTTGTTTTATTTAAAAAAATGTCTCAGGTAATTCGTATCAGTAATTTAAATCCATGACAAACCATTTGAGAACACCGATTTAAATAAGTTCTAGCATATTACCTAATTAAGAAAAAGACCTATTGCCCTACTATAGGAATGAGAAAACTCTTTCACATGAGAATATTGTCTTTGCATTTTCATTGCTCCTCCTTCTGTCACGCTCCCTGGGATATTCCCAATAAACTCAGTCCCCATCTTTCCAGCAAGGCAACACAATGCCAACAAATCAGGACATTTCTCATATAATTTTTTACTATTCCTAACTCAGGTCACTCGAAAGTGTTTAGCGAGCAGCTTCAGCACGTACCAATTGCTAAGGCTGCCTGGTTGAGATGATGAACTTGCACTTGTTACTCTCATGCAGCTGCAAGAATTATCAAGAGATGTTTCAGGGTGATTTTTCACTGTGACTCATACAGCTCCTAAGTGCTACGATGTTGATAACTGGAATGCAAATTCAATGCTCAGTCATCTTGAGGAGACCTACTGATAGATTAAATATGCAAGCTTAGGTCCTATGTAACATATGCAGACAGAAAGCTGTATTTCTAAGTGAAATATTCATTTGCTTACAAAGACTGAAGTTCAGGAGTCCCTGTCTCTTCTGCAGGAGCCGACAGATACTTAAAAGCACTGCAAAGAAGCACCGTGGCTGGGGTGCAGCCAGCCAGTTTGCTGTTAAAGGAAGAAGAAAGGGCAGGGCAGTTAAGTAAGGACTGACTTCCAACTGTTTTGTTTTAGAAAAAACAGTCGTAGCCTCCAATTATATCCGGTACCTGACTGTGAGTTTTAAATCATGTCTCGCTAGATGGAAATTTTGAAAAAGTCCTCTGGAGAAGGAAGTTGGAATGAAAGCTGACATTTCTGTTAACTGAACAGGGAAGTGCAAAAAACCCCCCCCAAATGAAGCAGCATATTGTTTTTGACTTAGAATGAGCAGTCCTCATTGCAGGTCATATGACAGGACGTAACCAAACGCATACAGCACAGAAGCTCCTTGGTGTCGTGTGTATCTGCTCAAGACGGAGTTAAGCCTGGACTTGTCATCTCTGTCGTGGGACTTGCGAGATATTCACTTGACTTCAGACTGGTGAGAGATTTGTAGCTCGCTACGGAAGTGAGGGAACCACAGAGGCCAAGCAGTGACGGAGTGTCTTCCTTCCCTGGTGAGAAAACCACAGGTGAAGCCAATCATTGCTGCACAACATGAGCTTACCTGACCTCAGGAAACTGAAGCAAGGGAGAATACAGGGTCATGTCCCCCCTTATGAACTATTTATTTCCGCTGCAGCACGCACGTCCTGCACAAACATGGTTTGAGAAAGGGTATCAGTTATTCTGCACCTTTCCTGCCTGGCTGGGGCAGAGACTGTGGGTTCAGCTCTTGGGCTGGGCTGTGGTCCCTGTTGTGCAGAGGCTCCACCGACCACGTGGCCAACAAGAGCAGCCAAACCCAGCACTTCTTTTAACCGAACACACTGTAAATGCAAGTGGCATCACACCCCTGGAGATCCCATTTGCACTCCCTGAGAAAGAAGCCAAATTAACAGGAATGCAGATTTATTTCCTTAGCAGGGAACATGCCTCATTTTTCCCTCCCACCCTTCTCGCTTAATCTGAAGGGTGCTAAAATTCCACTACTGAAGACCCCTAGTGCAATGGTAGCAGTGCAGTTACCTACCCCGTTCTCCAAAACCACCTGAAGTTTAAGCTGCCCTGGAAGTAGCCCGGCCGTTTGTGCACATGGCGCGCGCCCTCCCTCCCGCACTGCCCACTGACCCCGCTGGTGTCAGCCCAGCCGGTGCCCGATGGGCTGTGGAAATCGTCCTAAAACCCTCCCTGTTTCACGCTCCGGGGTCACCTACGGGACAGAAATGCTAAGATAACCACCTACAGGCGACTAAAACTAGACTTGAAAAGTGACTTGAAGAGGACAGAAGCTGGGAACTCCAGTCAGCAGGGTTTCAAAAAACCAAAAATGCTACAGAGTGGAGTTACTTCAAACTGCATCTCATGTTCCTGGCAGAAAAATTTTACTCCTCAAGAAGGATGTAAGGAAAACAACAACCACACAGGAAAATAAGTGGCATGTAGTTCTCCTGCATCCTTTATAGGCCTTATTAGCAGTTTTCTGTACATTTTGGGTCTCACTTCTGCCAAGATTTGTTTCAACAACTGGATGGATTTCCTAAATAACAAAGTAGATTAGCCCTTTTGCAACTCTTAACTGCCAGAAAAATCTTTTAGAAACCATGGAGGACACTAAGAGCAGAATAATTTAAGCATAAGCTCTAAATTCAGCAACTGTAAAACTAAAACCTGATTCATGAAGCAGATCAGGCGCCTCCCTCAGTAGGACCTTTTTTAATCTTTTAAACTGCCATATTAGGAAGTGAAAAAGAGGAATGTGATCTTGCTGTTACACTACTGTGACTTCCCAGTTATACTAAACCTTAGGTGATGGACCTCACTTAAAAGTGAGACATCTTGCTGCTTTTAGAGTCCTGAAATCAACACCTAAAATACTATCAGATTTTTTGCCACATTGTAATTTATAGAAGATAAAATATCAGAGTTGAAAAAAAGCTGAGAGTAGATCTGCTGCAGATTGCTCTTCATCAGAACCATGCCATTTGCCATCCTTCATATTTTAAAAATACGAAATTTTAGAGTCATGAACTAGTAAGACTCCCTACTGCAGAGAATATTCGAAGTTAATGTATAATGAGATTAAAAAAAATTATACTTATTTTGGCTTCTTAGCCAAAATGGCAGAGCTTCAAGTCTTAGAGTATTTCTCTGCTCTTCACCATAGTCCACAAGATGGAGCTGTCACACCCTGACACACAGGCCGTGCTG
>JAUBOD010000469.1:1401218-1414945 GCA_032353885.1 Nothura maculosa | reverse complement strand
CACATTGTGTGTTAAGTTTGCAAATACCATCCATAATTAAGAAAAAAAAGAGCTTTTTTTGTGTGTGATTGCCTAGCTCATTAGCAACTGAAGTGCCTAGAGGCCTACAAAGGTTCAATACATAATCATTTTGAAAGGCTTTACTGCAGCTCCACTCCCAAATAAGATGGGTAAAGTCCTGTAAATTAGTGCTTATACCCAAGTAACTTAATGCTTTCTTGCTGTGCTGCTGTTATACAGTACCTTTATCCATAAAAGTAGAGCTAGAGGAGGAAAAACCACTGGAGACTCAGAGAAGGGGGCACAGTGACATTACCATGGTAATAAATATGAAAAACGTTCAAAGGACAGTCCTTGTGATTCTCCAATTCACTACATAGATCAGAAAATCCTTTCCATGTTTTTGTGAAGATGATTCCTTACAAAAGAGTGGTTTTGCTAGGTAACACTTTGGAGTTAGACAGTACTTTGATGGAGATATACCTACATACTTTGTCTCCAAAGTTGAGAAACCAATAATTTCAAAAGACTTTAACATTATAATAAACCTTAAATTCTATACAACTTATTTTAAAGCACTTTTTTAAAGTGGCAAATCAAACATAATGTATGCTAGCTTAAAAATAATCCTTTCCTATCTAGCAGAGTACTTCCTTTTTCTTTAGTCCTCTTGATGTCAAAATCAGAAAGTCTTGGTGTCCTGTGTGGCAATAACGCCGCGTGATCCCTCTGTGTCCTAAGGACTATTTTTTCTCTGCCTTGTCCCAGGCTTTGCTATGGTTTTTATGCTGCACATTACTTTGGTATGTCTCACTCGGGACACTTTGCTCTGACCTCCGAGTCCGCTTGTCCCTAACACTGTGTCCCCAGCTGAACTTTTCCTAGTTATATTCTCAAGCAAAAAGGAAACCAGTATGTTTTCACAGGTTTCCACCCAGCTAAAAACAGAAATTTCCTTCTCGCAGCCTGACCACACCTTTGTAAACAGAACAGACATTCAATAATGCAAGAACCTTAAAAACCAAACAAAAATCCCCCCACGAAGAAAAGCAACCTGACACACTAACAAAACAGCTACACTCTCCACCACAATAAGCTACACAAGGTAAAACTATCTATACATTGAGAAAAAAGAGCAGAAACTAGACGAGAGTGCAATACTGGGAATTTAACACAGAGTCTGCTGGCTTGGGAAAGGCAGGGGGAAAGCAGGGCCAAGCAGGGGGAAAGCAGCACGGCTAATGCACATTACGATCCCAATCCCGTAGTCAGGATCTGCACGACTCCGAGAGGAAGAAGCTTTAGCCTCCTCAGTTCTGACAGTCTAGGAAATTCACCCAGAAGATCAAATACTCAATTCTAATCTCCCAATTCTTTTCAGTAAGAAAATAAAGCAGTTCCAACAAATTGGATTTACTGCACTTAAGCAGTTGAGGGCCTCGATTTCTTTGACGTGTCTTGCAAGAGGACTATCTGAAAAGAAGGTAAGGGAGCTAAAGAAGTGATCTGACTTCCTTACATCTCCCGATGATTTAGTTCTTGAAGGAGGATTACAAAGCCAAGCCAAACACACTTAAAGTTTTATTCACAAGGGGATTCACAGATTTAATTTCAAATCCTGTGCTCAGATCCCTCTGCCTCTATCTCCAAGGATGAGCCTTCTTCTGCTGTGTGTGTGCTGGCCGAGCTGTGGCCTGTATCCTGGACACCCTGCAGAGCCCCGAGCCTTCCCACTGCACCCTCAGGCCCTACCACTTGCACACACAGCACCTGGATGAAAATGGTTTTAACCCAACCAGGCACTACCAGTCCTTGGAAAGGAATCATCTTTGCTGGGAACAGTGGAGCAAATCTTTCTTTAAGTACTCCAAAATAGAGTCAATAGAGCATGCTGTGTTTCTACCAAAAAGGAGCTCATTTTGCTTAGGCCAAAACAGATGCAAAGGCACCTTGGGGCGATGCCCGCCTGCCTGAAGGTGCTGCCAAAGGAGCTGATGTGCTTTTCCAGAAGGCAGGATTCATCAGCTTGAGCCTGATGCAGTGCAAAGACAGCAAAATGTGCATGAGAGCACTGCTCCAAGAAGCAACGCCTGGAGAGCAGGGAAGCCGAGGTGGAGGGCTGCGGAAACACGCCTGAACGTTCACAGTAATAAGGAGTCTGGCTGATGTAAACGGCCTCTCAGGGCTGTGACTAAGCTGTCGTTACGGTGTTTATGAAGACATTTATATTAGTCAGAGAGGAACCGCAGCACATCTCACTGACAGGTAGAGCAGAGTACCAAGAACAGAGGATTTAGGCCATGAAAGGAGAGGCTGTTTCTGGAGTAACAGCCAGACAAGATAAATAAAGCTATCCTTAAGATTTAGTAAAACCTAAAACAAATCCTTAATTACACATACAAGTTTAATTCAATATTAAACAAGAGTACCGCTAGAGTTAAAACTGAATCTTATTTGTGTCATAATCAGAGGCAGAATTCCAAAGGCAGAAGCATTTCCTTAGGTTTCCTCCTTTCCACAGGCCCCTCCACAAACACCCAATAAAGGCAGTGACATAGGAAGAAATGGCAGAGGCAGATAAACACTCCAGAGCTATACAAAGGTACCAAAAGAAAAGAAACTGAAAAATACATTTTGATGCATTTGCTAAATTAAAAATAAAAAAATAAAAACAAAAAAATGTGCCACTTTGGACAACGAGTCATATATCCGGTACTGACCACTAGAAAAATGCCTTTAGGAAAATCCACACTTGCAAATATTATGCAATTCATTCTCATCATTTCATCAAAAAAACACATCAGAATCAGAATAAAACAAAAATCTACAGCATTTTATGTTGAGGTTTTCACTTATGCATACAATGCTTTCCTTTTTCATCAGCATTTTATTAAAAAATATTTTTTACATAAGGATTATGCTTTTATAACATCAATGAGTCCCTCTCCAGGTGATGAGTCATTACCCAGGAGATTGATGGAATCTCTCTTGTGATCACACATTGATTTTTAACATGCAAGTATCAATTTCAGCTACAGCAGCTCTTCTTAAAATTTTAAGATGGCAGATCAGCAGAGAAAGTTTGCCATAGATCATAGGGTACAAGGTAAAGGAAACAGTAAGAATCACTCTACGTGAGAAAGAAGCCTGTTTCAACCATGATAAAGAGCTTTAACATAAGGTTTTTGAGGGCAAGATGCTTGAGCTACTGCCTGGTCATGGCAGTACTGATGACTACTGAACTAAGTAGACTGATGACTACTGAACTAAGTAGTCATCAAGGGAGAGCCAACCCCATGCAGCAGCTTAGCAGAGGATGAAATGGAAGAAGAATAGCAGAGTCAAAAGCACTGCCCTAATGTTCAACTGCAGGAGGTCCCATAACCAGACTAGTTTTTTTTTCCCTCCTCAAATTAGTGTAATCAATCACCTCAGGAAAACAACACTGTTTACCAGGCCATTAAGTAGCTGTATATATACACCAGGATTAACTCAGCTTTTAAGAGGCAAAATGGGTCACAGGCCTCCTAGATCCCAAACCATGCCTATAAGCATTCCTGTAACTGTTTATGCCTAACACTGCAAATATCTTCCAGACCACTCTTGTTCTTTGCTCTAAAAGCTTGGGAAGAAAACGGAGCGCAATGTTAAGTTCCCTCCGTGCAACCGTTGTCAGCGGACATTTCTGAAGAAAGCAGACGAGGCCAGAAGAGGCCTCCTTGCCCTGCCCACATATCGACAGGCCGCACTCGGCCCTCACTCTCCCTCTGCAGATGGTAGCAGAGCAAACCGGCCTCCATCTGGCCTTGGTTCAGACGGATCGGGCTGATAATCAAGTGGCCAAGCACGGCTACACTTTGCCAGCCTGATTTGCCATCAGCAAAGGGAGACCACCAGGCCCCAGATGGCTGGGCATATTAATAAGAAATGCAGTTCAGTCAAGATGCACACAAAAAACCTTCACTTTTGTGAATAAAAGATTTGAGAAATTTTCAATTTCACTGTTTTCCAGGTAATGGAATATATGGGATCTATAATATGGCTACTTTTAAACCTGTGTTCAGGCTTGAGAGACCAAGTTAATATTATTGAGCATTGTAGTGTGCTAAGCGTTTCATTACAGTTGGAAGATAAAAATGATTTCTGACTATGCTGTTTCCATTTCCTATGTCCATATGTATCCCACTCCTTACATCAGGCCACATTTTCAAATGCAAATACCGAAAAGTTGCTCTGATAATAATCTGAAATGTAAACTAAAGGTCTTATTGATTCCACAGGTGTTTTTTGATTACCAGCTCAGTAACAATAACAACCTATACCGCCAAGAAAGTCAGGTTTTCATTTGCCTGGTGTTTCTTTGGAGGCAAGCCTAAAAATAAATCCAGATGCTGCCCAATATCCATTGTGAATGTATGTAAAACGTTATTGTCAAAATCAGAGAGAGGCCATTTTGGAAACACCAAGTATATAACAACAGAAATTTGAAGTAAGAAAACTTGCTAACTTAAGAGGGACAGCAAGCAAGTGGAATCGAATAGCATCATGAAAAAGAAAATAGAGAATGTTTATTTATAGTATTTTCCATTACACAGTAAATGACCCCAAATCAGATCTCAAAGTGTTTTACAAACATCAATGTAAAATGCCTCAACACTGATATTACAACCAGCAGAATTACAATCCCAAACTTGTTTTTAACTGTTAAAAAAAAAAAAAGAAGGAAGATTACAGCATACATTCATGACTTTAATACACCACTGATGGTAGGCGAACATAACACTGAGATGTGGAATGCCATAAACACTGTTCTAAAATGGCTGGATCATAAAAAGCAGTTGGCCAAAACTCATGACTCATTTCAGACTCATTAGCGATGCAACATGGTCTGCCAAACCAACACTTCATCCTTTGTCAGAAAAACGAGCAACATGACCAATAAAAATCACCCAGAAAAAAGAATAAATGTGAAAGAATGATTAAAGGATGTTAATTGCAACTAGTGTTCACTGTCAGAAATCTGCTAGGAATATTCCTTCCCATCTCTCTGCAGAAAAGAAAGCAGGGGCTCCGACTCAATTTAGGAAGAGTTCATTAACATTGCATGTTATGTTCAAACCACTACTGTAAAACTATGTTTCTATCTCCCAATCCCAAGTGTAGCCCAGTTCCTGACTGCAGTCATGCAAGACTTCTCACAAGCAGCTATACAACAACATACTGTCAAGGTACCACAGAAATTGCTCCAGAATTTAAGCTATTACGTACATGAGGCAGCAAACAAAATTGAAAGCCAGAGATTCTATGATTCTATGATACTAGCAATAAAATGATCTAACAGAAGATAGAGGAGGGGAAAAACAATTTGTTTACCAGCCAAAATTACTTTTTACTGCACAGAAATAAACTCTTTTGGGTGGTGTCACTCACTAGGCATTGGAATCTAAGTATCCTTAAGCCATCCTCATATTCTTCTCATTCTGGATTATTTCAGAGGTCAAAGATGACTTCCATTTTACTTCAGGGCTCAGACACATCACCCCAGGTGTAAAATAAGATAACCTAGCTGGTATTTGGTATGAACTGAACGAAACATATAGTTCTTGCAGATGTACATTATAGCAGACCCATGGCAATTAATCACTGCACAGTGAGCTGTTCTCTATCTGGGTCTCTAAACGAAACCAGAGAGTCCATCTGCAAAACTGCAATATCCCCCTAACCCCTGGGAGGTAGGAGAGGACAAACCACTTCTGGATTGTAAAATACTCAAATATTTATTGTATTAGAAACCACATATGCTACTGAAAGAATTGAACCTCTTCCTGTGACTTAGTCTCTTAGTTTATATTGAAGAAGGGGCAAGCAGCAAACTGTTTCATCCGTTTCAATACCTCTAGGAATGTCACATGAAGTTCTACTGTGTCTGAACCCCATACAAATAAAACAGAAGTTTTACAAAGGAAAAAATATTTATCTTCTCCTACTTCTCTGCCGCCCTAACATTTTGAAGTGTTCAAAAATCAAGCTGCTTCCAGAAATGTGGTTTCTTTTTTCCTTTTAAAGAGTAGTCTTAAATGTGGAAGAAATAACATTTGAAGAATATTTTAGAAAAAGTGTTTTAGAGATATTTATTTAGAGAAAAATCTTCGAGAATTTCTGTGCTACACTACTGCAGCTTTCGGGATTCCTGTTTCTGAATATAAAACCTGTCAGAACAACAGCAACAAAAAAAGCAGAAATAATGAATTTAAGAAGTTGGACATATATCCATAGGACTAGAAGTTCTCTGCATTATATAGTTAAATAATTAAATAACACTGTTGTAACAAAATTTCTCCATTACACTAACTTACAACTGATCCTGCAGTTCCACAATGATATATTCCAGCTGTTCCTTCTCCATTTTATGGGCTAGATCCATATCTTCAATTCTTTGCAACAACAGTTTATTCTGTGAGACAGATTCAGACAGCTGATTTTCTCGAAGTCGTACCAATTCTTCGAGGTAACCCTAGAAATAAAAATGTCAAAAAGCTTTAAGGAGCACTGTCAAAAAAGTTTTCATTAGATATGTTCATGTTTTCTAGCTTAAGATGCATACAGTTTTGGTTTTTTTTTTTTTTAATGAACTACTAAATTAACTTAAGAAGAGTATTGTGTTTTTTAACAGGCACTGAGAACATCATGTTCTTATTACTTGGTTGTCCATATTCCAGAGGAGAAATGGATTAATGAGTGAAACACTGAGACAGCAGTGGCACCAGCATGAAATCCATTGTTAAAGGCTCAGTCTTCAAAAATAAACAACAGAAAAACAGTCACTGGCACAAGAAAAAGAACAGAACTCTTTTACTTTTGTATCACATCCTGAATGTTAGATAGTGCTTAAGAAGGGTAAAAGACGAATGAATCTTTACCGTTAATGAAGAGATTTAGTATTATCACCTAAAAAGAGTGAAAAGGGAGCTGCAATACCAAATTAAAATGATAAAGAACTTTATTATTTAAATGAAGATTGATATGAAGTCAAATATCGAGTTGGAGAACTGCTGAAGGTTACTTCTTTATCTGACACGTGTAACTGGAATGTGCATGTGCACTTGTGCTGTCTTTTTTCTCTAGATGATATTATAAAATATATGGGGCAGCCCTTACTACATGGCATTTACAAAAGTGCATAATGTGGGCATTTAACAGCAGCTGTGATAGTATGTGATGTATTTTTCAGATTAAATATCTAATCACAGCACAGAGAAGCTATTTCTTTGTTTTCTTTCAGCAGAGTCCCAGAATGTCAGACACTAGGAACTTCCTATTAATACAATAGGTATGTATATTCTGCAAAATTTGGAACAGTCATTGAAGCTTTCAAAAAATGTTTAATAGTTTTTAAAGTATATAAAGCTGCCTACATTTTTTAAACATGTTATTAATAAATAAATAAACAAGTAGCTTGCAAGTCACAAAGTCCTATGTGTCCTGCTGAATAAGCAGCCAGATGTCATATTTGCTGGTCAGGGAAATGCCAGCAACATAATGCAGTGCCACAAAGATGATTAACTGACCGGTGCATCTGTCACACGAGGAGGGGCTGAGAGCTATGACTATTCAGCTTAGAGAAGAGAAGGCTCAGGGAGACCTTATTGACCTGCATAAATACCTAACAGAAGTTTGTAAAGGAGACAGACTCTTCTCAGGGCTGCCCAATAAAAAGACAAGAGACAATGGGTACAAATTGGGAAAACTGGGATCCTGGAAGTTCTGTTCTAAGAGAAACCTTCACTGTGAGGGTGGTCAAGTGAGTGTGTGGAATCTCCATCTCTGGAGATACTCAGAACCCAACTGGACATGGTGCAGAGCAACCTTTTCCAGTTTACCTTGGTTTGAGCAAGGGCATTGAACTAGATGAACCCCACAATCCCTTGTTTTTATGTTAACATATAGTTCTGTCCCTACTAGATATCTTTACATCTGATAAGAATTGATTTTGGCCTCAGTAAACGTTGCAAAGAGTTTTGAGAGCTTCTCAGCATGCCTAGTTCAGTCCATGCAAGCAGTACTAAGATCTTGACTGTTAACACACTGCTTACAGCTCCAAGTAATGTTCTGAAAAGACTAAGTGACAGAACTATATGAAATGTACAGCACATCTAAATTTCCTGTCTCTCAGAACTGTCAAATAAACACATTACAAAAAAAAATGGGTAACATTACTAAGACAGTACTATGAAAACACCTGTATCTATAGTGACGTAGGAGATGTAGGTCACTAGAGAAAGCAGGTGAAGTTCCACAATAAACACTACATAAAAAATATCACAGAATCACATAGTTTAGGAGTTTACTACATCAAAAATGAACAACCTATACAATTCCAAATTAAGGAAGGAATGACTTCCACATAACTAGAGAGTAAACTATGATTCATTAATCTGGCCAAGACACAACTTGGAAATGGCAACTTGGAAAAGAATCTCCTCGTGTTTCGTGGGTGACACAGAGGGTGCAGGAAGGAACTGACTGTTCATCTTTTTTGGTTTTTTTTTTTTTTTAAAGTACAAGAAGTTGGCTGAATGAAATGAAGCCAACAGGAGCCAGCTTCAGAAGGAAGCAGAAGAGTCAGTTCTTCACACAACAGATGGCAAATACGCAGAACACACTTGGCCAAAAAAAATCATTTGGATGCTAAAAATTTATATGAGCTCAAAGGAAACTTGACAAGTTTCCGGAAGAGAGATTCATTGCAGTTTACTACACTGAAAAACCCTATCAGCCCCAGGAAGTCCCTGAGCTGATGTGGGGTGGCTTGGAGAGTACTGGAGGAAAATATTACATGAATATTTGCTCTACTTTTAGTCTTACCTGGAAATCTGTTTTTGGCAAAGATACAAGATCAGTGGGCTCAAAGATAGATTGATTCTTGATAGATCGAAATGTGAACCTGTATAGTACTATTGATCCAACAGGAACAGAGCCAGACTTTACCTTACTACAATAGCACCACATTCCATTCCAACATTCAAACAACTAGCGGAAGACACAGATAAACTGGATTTCACCCGCACCTGATATATCATAAGCCTGGCAAACATCATTCAGTTATAGTGAATTTATGATGTACTTTGGAGGCATAAAGGAAATTAATGCTTGTGTGCGCACAGTGAATGACAATTGGGGAAAAGAAGGATGTATCAGACTATTCATCACTAAAAATATTCTTTTTTTTTTTGTTGGGGGGGCTGTGCCTTCACAAACATCTAGTTTTCCAATACATGATGTCAGAAAGTCTCTCGAGTTTGAGGTAAAATGGTCTCCCTCTGATGAATTGGTACCTACTGCACCGAATACAACTCAATTGTTCACAATTTCATGACAATTATACATAACTTATTGCCATGAAAAGGGTCCTGGAAAGCAAAGGAAAGAAAAAGTCAAGTTTCTCTTAGTCCATCTTTAACCTGATCTATTTTTTAACTGATCTCTTACCTTCTGCTCCAGCGCAAGCCGATATTTCTGTTCCACTCTTTTGCATTTGTTGTACCAACTGTTTTCATCCATGATGAAGGGAGGACCAATGTTCTCTGGCGTGCTGCCTTCACTGCCACTGCTGCCCAGCGTCCTTAGCTCTTCTTCATCACTGCTGATGCTGTCGGAACTGAAAGATCACGTTTATAAGCCAAAAACTAAACTGTATAATTCAAAGATGTAGAATTTAACATACAAACTATTTTTTTAAGATATCAAAAGCTCTGTAAAACAGTAAAAACTGGAATGTTTGTTAGAATAAACTGCCAAATGCAACTTATATTTTGAACATATAATTGTATAGTCACCTAACTGTGAAAAAAGATGTGTTTATCTGTACTCTAAAGGGTTGAAAAACAAACAACTGTATGCTGGGGATAACTTTGTGGACTATGAAGGGTCAATGCACTACAGTTAGCTCTCTAAGGAAGCGGTGACTAAATCTTTCCTTCACGAATTCAAGACAAACATTAAAGCCTGAAAATAAATTGTATTTGTTTCTAAAAAGGCAGAACAATAAAAAGCGGATGTTATTATATTAAATCATGAAGGAATTTTCATGAGAATTGATGGCACAGTTCGAGCAAAGACCATGTACCTACTGTTTCACAGAATATAAATATATCCCTAGATAGCATGCAGATTTACTATTAAAGTATCTCCGTATCTTTCCAAATCAATTCCATAAAGTTCAGATACACTCGAAGCCCCACTTTAAATCTTCCTTTATGACTGTGCTTTCCACTGCATTAACATCATTCACTAGTTTTTAAATAGATGCCTGCTACTGCATGATTCTCTTAGAAGTATTTACACTTTACCAATTAATTCATTAGAGAAAAAGCGCAGAATTTTTCTATTCCAGATGTATATGTTGGAATTGTTTTTTTTTCCTTCCATGCCCCCAACACATTAGCCTTCATTTATAAGGTCAGAGGGCAGCTCAGCAATTTAAGCCTAAGAAATCCAACTCATTTTAAAGAATGAACCAGTGGTTCTACTTTTAGTAGCTACCTTTAGTAGCTAAGGACTAAGATGATGGTCCTCTGAAATTTGTATTCTATATCACAGTGCAATGGAGAGAGAAATTTTCATTGTAATTTTGGGCTCCACTTCTGCAACTTCTATTACTGACATAATGTATGAAGTTCTGAAGTGATGCTGTTCTACTTTACTGAACCAGGCAATTTGTCATAAGCGAATCCCTGGCAGCTCCAGAGAAGATGTTTCATGTTCAGCTGTGCAGCTTCAAGACTCCTCCTAACACCAAATGCTTTCCCCGATGTCACAAGCCTGGCAACAGAAGGCATCCCATTAACTTGCATGGTTTTTGAAGAAACTGAATTGCTAAATGTAGAGTATGGTCATCTTTCCTATTATCAATCACGTGGCCAACTACAGAAGTAAAATGCAGCTGAAAGGTTGGATTATATAGAGAACTGCTAGGATTATCTCTTACGTGCTAACTTCTCATTCTGTTCATCTGTCACATACAAGGGCATGCATAGAAAATTCACAGCATACCAAAAATTTATCTGCTCTTGAACTGCAAATTTTAACAAATCTTAGCATTAAGCTTACACTTTGATGAGTCATGTGATAACTGTTATTCTGAAAAAGCAAAAGGTAGCTATATTGATTTGTCTTTAGAAATGGATAATATCATCTTGGATGTCAAATGAATGGTTAGAGGCTAAGTATAAAGCAAAATCTTGAAACTGAAATAAAAGAAACAGTTTACAATTTAAAGATAAAAAATACCTTTGGGTGAATTTCAGATAGGGTGTGTAATCTATGACAGCTGGAAAGTTGCCATCCAATCCTTCACCCTTCAAGCAAAAACTGATAAAACAGAGAAACAATAATAAGATTCTATCAAGAAAATGAAAATACAGTGATAGTTGAATCTTACCAATATGAAACTTGCTTTTTGTTGTTAAGAAAAATTAAGAAATGACTTCAATATTTAATGATATAATTCTACCCAGTCGAGATAGATTGTTTAATATTAAATAAAAGCCACTGCTCACATTATAGGGTAAAAAAATCCCAACAAACAGAAATCCCACATGATCGGGGTATGAACTGGGTAATTGATAAAAATCCTGATTTTTAAGTAGTTGCTTTTACTCTGAAAACACAGATGGATTACAAGAGAATAAGAGAAGAAAGTTAGCTCAAGCAAGAGAAACAAGGAAAAATAGAGCAGTGGGTGAGCTGGGGAACCTTAGGGAATACCAGGACCACTTAGAATGAAGTGGTTGCAGAGCTCTCCTGTAACCATCTCCTCAGGTCCCCAAAGGATTTCAGACTCTTCCTCTTTTCAGATACTTTCTGGTGTTGGGCTGCAGGCAGATGCTCAACATTTTAGGAGCTAACATTTACAGAACACTCTTAAATGGCTGTAGCTTTAGACAGCTGTCATCTAAGTGTGTTCTTTTTGCATTGAATATCAAAGATTAATCATGCTTTACTATCACAGAAGTGACAAAATTAATTATGCTTCTACATGGCTCAAATTCTTCAATCTTTCTCTATCCAGCACCAAAAAGAAAAAAAAACGCAAAAAAGTTTCTAATAAGAGCTCGCTAACTTAACTGAAAAGTATCATTTTTGCAGTAACTTAAGTGGTATCTGAGAAAAACACAAAATTATACTGTGAAGGGGAAAAAAAAAATCTTATTCCCAGCTTTGAGGGCAGGAAATTTCCCCTACAAATCCCATTTACAGTTCCACCTACAGAAACCAATCAACATTTAGGAAAAAACCATTAGAACTGAAGATAGCATCGCAAATACAGAGTGCAGTGAAAGCCTGCATCTTCTCCCCCATTCAAACCACAACACAATAAATTACATGTGGCTTAATTAAAATGTTCCTGTAGGGCTATTTTGCCAAGAAATTTTCTAGGCTCTTAAGGGTTCCACTGACAAAAACGTAAATGTCTCCAAGGAGGACCAGCTATTACTCTGAATACGATTAAGACTTAAGAGATGCCTATAAATATGTGTCTAATAGAAATCACAGGATAAAGAAAGAGCAAGCACAAGCACAACAGGAGGATTAGAACCACTAACTAGGCTCTTGTACAGAAAGGATGCATTGCTGAGGCTCAGAGGAGACTCACACAGTTGGGGTGTGTGGCAGGATTTCCAGACTGCACACCCAGTCTCGTTAGGCTGCTTCTTCATGTATAGTTATACTTCTTCTAGGGATAGTGCTAATCTGCAAGCAGTTTAATTTCACACGGGGTAAAGCTTCGATTAATAAAATCTGACAAGAGATGAATTTGCTGCAATCAAGCTTAGCTCTCATCATTTCTGCTCCTCTAGGACATATATTAAGGATGCAGTTAAGCCAATCTAATAGCTAAACGCTGGCAAAAGAAGCTATCCTGCTTTTTTTTAAACATTGGGCTAAGTGGACCGATCCAAGCATATTAACACAAATAGGCACCAGGCAGGTCAGATTCTTCATCTGCACTCTAATCTTTACAGCTTGCTTTTCAGACTCATAACCCAGATTTTTTATAATTATTATCATCTCAGATATGCCTGCATTTTCATTACCAGCATTTTCATTACCATAAGAGAGCAGAGCATTAATTGTGTAGCAAAACACACAAAAGTCTAGCTAGAGAGTTCAAAGGTGAATTAATCTGACAATACTTTGCAATTGTAGCTACTTATAACACATATGAAACCCATTTTAATTGATTGCTAAATTTAAATTTACTTCTAAATTTAAGAGATACCTACACCTTCTACATATGAAATTATAGTTCTACTGTTGAATGCCAAGGCACAACACACTATTTTCCTTAAAACTTGAAAATATTTTTAAAAGATTCAAATGCCTGTAAGTTTCACTAAATATTTTCTGTGATAAGGCTCCCACGTATCTAAGTCTCAAAAACACTGCAGTCATTCAGGTATGTAAACTACCATGCAACTTTTAAGAGCTACTCAAGATCAGCGACTCCCCTCCCAAGATACATCAGTTTTGTCTCTCAGACTATCAAGGCAAGCTAACAGTGGTTTCCATAAATCCCCTGCTTGAGCATTAGGTTGGGAAGAAGGCAAATTCCATACCTGAAATCAATTGCATTGAGTCCCAACAGCATGCCAGCAAGCATATTCGCTTCTTCACCCAGAACGATTGCTCCATCTTCATAAAATCTCCTTCAAGAAACAAAGAAA
>JAUBOD010000469.1:1381836-1394334 GCA_032353885.1 Nothura maculosa | reverse complement strand
CCCATCTAACTGTTCCCCCAGGTCCAAGGCCTCATATCTATTAGATAGGGTCACTGGTGGGGGTGGAGTGGGCCTAGGAGGTCACACTACTGGACACACTGCCGTGATTCAAAATGAAGAGGCAAGACACATTTCTATTATTTGTTTCAGGTAGTAACATATACCTCATGTACAGATAATTTTGTTTCTTTATAGGTTCTTTAAAGGCCAGTTTGTTATGTGGAGGGTAGCAGCATCTTTATTATAGGAGCAGATTTGGAACTTTACACAATGGCCTTTCGCTAAAGGAGAAATTGGTGCTTGATCTACCAACTTTTCCAGCCACAGTTTACTCTAAAATACACCTTGAGAAGCTGACCAAATCC
This sequence comes from Nothura maculosa, assembly GCA_032353885.1. Taxonomy (NCBI): domain Eukaryota; kingdom Metazoa; phylum Chordata; class Aves; order Tinamiformes; family Tinamidae; genus Nothura; species Nothura maculosa. The sequence continues at coordinate 1,393,969 of JAUBOD010000469.1, read as the reverse complement.
CATCAGGTAAAATCAACGTATTCTCTGGAGTTTTAGCCAAAGACCTTGGGGATTCTCCCCGCCTGGAAAGGGCTGCGGTTTTGGCTCCCTGAAGGCAGAAGCGGCGCTGCTTGCAGGGGCTCCCTGGGGGCGGCGCCTCAGCAGCTCCCCAGCCTGGCCAGCTCCCAGTGGGACCCAGCAATCCTTGAAAGCGAGGAATTCTGCTCTGTGGATATTGCCAATATAATGTACAGGCAAAAACTCTTGTCCCTGTAAAATGAGATCTTATTTGTAAGTTATCTCAATCTTGAGTTTTGCTAGTTTATCAGAAAGACTTTTATTCTCTTACCATTAGGAAACTCAGGTTTCTAGGAAGAATATTAGACTGATGCTGAGAGTAAAACAGCAGAATATGATACTAAGGATATCTTTGTCTCGTGTGATGTGCCTGCGCTCCCAGTACAGCCACTGCAGCGTCAGAGCTGAAGATCGGCCCCGGTTGACCTAAGAGATTCAGGGCATCACCCCTCTCACTGCTCCCAGGGTACTCACTACTTCACTTCCTGACCCACGTTTGCTTTCCCACACATATTTCGAATATTCAGCATATTCGAAGTTTCATGAAAGGCTGTACAAAAAATCATGAAGAAATTAATAAAGGACACTCAATATCCCAAAGAAATCAAGAGTTCCAGCATTATTGTACATACTTTTTCTGCTTTGAGGACCAAAAAGAAAAAGGAGTCTTTTTCTATGAGGTAACTCCTCTTACAAATCCTTCTTTTTGGAAATATGAAAGATTATGGCCAGCAAAAATAATTCACTAGCATTTAAAGACACAAAAAAGGCTACTGATGTTTTCATATTCTTAATTATATCAGAAATATTAACCTAAGATTATACCTGCCAAATTAAATGTAGCCTCACTAGTTTTCTGAAGCCAGTAGTAAGTGGCTAAGCAATCTGTTTACCATCTGAAAAGCATATGTTTAACTCAGAAATAGCTTTACAGCAGAAATATTTATCCCTGCAGAGAACCTGGCTGGTTTACGTTGGTGAATGAAGCCACTGGTCCTGGTGACAACGTTGGATACAACCCTAGGCTTTAATCCCGCAGAGTCCCCACCAGGGCCCGGTGCCTTCAGGCTTCCATGCAAGTTGCCTTCCCTTGGAGCTCCTGCAGGCTCCTGCCACGCTCCAGGGACCTCTGCATCCTACTGTTCTCTCCTTACAGCTATAAACCTCGCCCATACTCGAGCAACAAGCCCCATCTGATGCAAAAACTTCCTTAATTATCCAATACAAAGATTCTGCAAAAATAAAATTTAATATAATTTGTTAATAACATGATAGGATGATACTTCATTGAGAATTTCCTATGGTAACTATTCTTTATTTTGGGCCTGCAGAATGAGTCATTAAAGAAATACAATAGCTCATAAACCCAGTCTTCCAAGGCAGTTATAAATTGGTTTAAGATTTTTCCTCAGACAAGAGAAAGAAGAGTGAGCCTAACCATAAATTACACAAGAGCCCTAATACCCTAATACGTCTCTTCAGAGCAAATAATAGTAATAGGCTCAATACAGATCTAGAAATATTAAATCTAGTAACAAAAGCTCTTCTGCTCAGAAGGGCACTTTGCCATAACAAAATCAAAAAGGGCTCTAAGAATATGCATCAATTTGCCCTCTTCCATGGGGATGGTGCCTTCAGCTCTTACTTCTCACCCTCTCCCATCCCACCTGCAACATCCCAGCTCTTTCATCCAGCAGATTTGCCTCGGGATGAGCAGCATTACAGGCTGCCTCTCATGTGCTTAATGCAACCCTCCTTCCTCTCCTACGACCTGGGTCTACAAATGCAGCTTCTCTACTGCAGATATAATTCATACCCCTCTTTATTATGTAACCACTGCTTATGCTTTTTAAAACATTACTAGTGCCCAGGGTTTTTTCATTATTGTAAGTGTTATTAATAGTTATTTCTTAAGAAAGAGGGTCTGTGAAATAGCAGGCAACAATATGATTTTTTCTTAAATAAATAAATAAAATGAAAATGCACAGCCAGGGATAAGATGTGCACTATAGACACTGTCTAATTTAGTAATTCATCTTACTATGGAGATGTTCAGTGCAAGGACTGAACAGAATTTATTTACCAGTGATGTCCCTAGTATGGCCTCTCCCATTAGTGCCATTGGATTATTGATGACCCATAAAATGGGAACGTTTTAAAGAATGAGGAAAAGGGGAGAATTATTACATTTATCTTCCTACTCAAGCAGTGCTGACTGCTCTATAAAGTTATTGCTAACAGTGAGTTTTCTAAACTAAAAAGGAAAAAAATGTGTCAGTCACTAGCAAATTAGGAATAACATAGATGAAAGATGGACAGAGATGGGCAGCTTGCATAGACAGCTCTAGCAGTTACAGGAAAAAAAGCAGCACACACAGTTATTTAAGCACCAAAATAGCAAAGTAGAGCACACTCTTTTATGCCATTACGGTGACTAATGCCATTGAATGTACAAATGACAGCAGCACACTCAGTAAGCATGACATGCAAAAATTACAAAAATCATAAGCAAAGCACACTATATGATGTTATTGGTCACAGAGTTTAATGTATAGACCAGAACTATTTCTAAGCATGAATACTAGTTATCGGTGTGGATAAAAACACATTTGCTGTAAAAGATATTACAATAATAATAAAAAGTCAAATACATACACACGACAATAGTTTAACAAATAGTTTTGAGATGGTGGCCAAAAAAATCTACAGTAGTTATTAATGTCGCTCAGTTAATTGAAATTAACTTAAAGCGACAGACTAAAACATAGAAATTAAATTTCTGGGTGGAAAATCATACAAGGTTACAATGCAGTAAAGCCAATACATGCATCAGCTTGATGTGGCTTCAGATTTTAAATTAGCTAAGATATGTCCGTGATCGAATCCCAAATAACATTGCTGGACATTTGTTTTGATGCCCCAGCTACATTTACTGAGCTGATCAGATTCAAATAAACAAACATGCACACTCTTGCAGGTAACATACCCAAAAATCTGTGGCCAGCAGCCAAAGCAAGAAAGCAAAACAGCTACAAGATAGGGCTTAATCACAACAGTACACAAATAGGACAGGAACAAATTATAGCAAAATTACAAACAACTACCTGGGAAAAGAATGATTCTCCTAAAATTATCTACCACCACAAAAATCCATGCCATTTAGCCCTTCATTATAAAGCCATGCAAACTTTTATTCCTGACTAGAAATAAATAAGTATTCCTCTTCCTTTCCCTTGCCTGTTCAAAATTCCTCTATTGCTAGTGCAGCGCTGCCAGGTTTTGTCAGCAGGCAACCAAACAGCTTATTTTAAGGCCAGGAAGGGCCACCTACCCTCAACCTGAGGCATCTTCCACAGGATACTTCATGTGTTCTGTATTCACAGAAAGAGCCAACGCTTCAGGGCAGCAGCAGGTTTGCTGCATATACCCTGCACAGCACAGGGATAATTCTCTCCACTTTCTACAGCAGCAGCCAAGGACTTTTCAAGCCCTGCAAAAGCATCAGAGCTGACCCAAACCCTCTTCAAAACAGGCTTTGAGCCTATTCCTCACTGTCCTTTTAGCTGTGAGCAAAGAGAATCATGAAACTATTATGAGTGGAAAGACCTTTGAGATCATCGAGTCCAACCCATGTCCCTAGGTGCCTCATCTAGATGTTTCTTGAACACAGCACAGAGGTTAAGAAAAGTCATGGTGACATGGTGAGGATGAAAAAAAAAAAAAAAAAAAAAGAAAGAAAGAAAGAGGGAGGGAAAAGAAGAAAGAAAGAGGGAGGGAAAAAAAAGAAAGAAAGAGGGAGAGAAAAATATACTACTTAGAGTGGACAACATCAGGTCAGCTGCCCCCTAAAACTCAGTTTGAATATAGTTGCTAAAGCTAAAGCTGGCATTTTTAACAGAACAGGCAAGAGGATGAGGTTTATGGCACTATAATTTCAAAACTCTTAATTGTAACTGTTTCATAATTCCTCATAATAATAATCCTCACAGTTAACCAACTTTTTCCCTATAAAGTGACTATTCTTCCCATTTTGTGTTTTGTCTAGATGCTAGAGCACAACAGCACAAGCAGCAAAAGTTGTTAAGGTTCCATCAAGGCTGTTTCTCCTTCCTCTAAGGAACCCTCTTTAGCATGAAATGAGATAATTGCCCATAAAAGTTTTCAGAGTAACCTTAGTCCTTTAGAATGCGAACTGAATCACATATTTAATTCTCTTTCCTCTTTCCCTATACTTCTGATAGAAGTTAGAGATTTTAAGGGCTCTTATTTGCCACGGCTTTAAGAAGGTGGAGGTCTACATGCTGTAGCTCTCAAACCTAGACAATATGTGGAACATTTAACTGCTGCAGGATTGTGATAGCATAACAACTTCGATACAATAGAAACTTTTATCACAGACAAAAATACCATGCGTGTTCTGCCTGCATTAAAATATTTCACATCACCCATTGCAATCACTAGTCTGCTTTTAGCGCGCTCTCACCCACACGAAAAGGAGGCATTCAAAGCGTATTAGTCATTTCCATCAATAAGATGCAATTTCTTTCAACTCCTGTGTTGCATAATACATATACTCTTAAAATTTGAATTGTCACAGGACATTTATTATCTCAATTTCTCTTTCAAGCTTTTAAAGAATAAAATAATCACTCACCATAATCTAGCTTATTACAAAAAATTCCCCATTTGCAACACAATGCACAAGTCTCTGCCTTTTTCAGGCTTTTAATTTAACTCTGTAAAGTTAGAAAATCACACTGGTAATTACAAAGGGGAGACTGAGACAACAATTTCTTATTTTAAATAATTTTTATTTGCAAATTCTATTTGTCTCATACCAATTTGCTAGACCGTAGGTATCTGCGCTAAAATTAAGGAGCACTTGCCTGCTAAAACGATTAACTTCACGTATCAGACTAATGTGAAAAAAACGCTAAAAATAAAAATCCTGGCCCAAGATAAATAGCCCAGTTTGTTTAAATATCTAAAGATAAAAGAGGAAAAAAATGAGGAAAAACATACAGCACAAAGTCCTTTCATAATCAAAAGGAAGGTGAAGGTCAAAGTCAACATCCTCTCTAATAAGCTGTGAAACAAAAGCACCTTGGGCAAAAAGATAAACAAAGTTCATAATGATTTTTGCTCAAACCACTAAAGTTGGGGAGAAGGGGGGGGGGGGGGGGAAGAGATCAACTTCTCAGCAGTGTCAAGTTGCTAAGTACCCATAATCACTCCAATAATGGTTGTCACAATGTGGCAAACACCATGTTCCTACCCACTGTGTGAATTTTTTCCCTCTGTGACAGCATGACAGCAGGTAGTAATTGTGCTCCTCAAATGTCAGCCTACACACAACGGTCTTTGCATGCTCAGTTATGAAAATGGAGGAGCACAAGTACGAAAAGGAGTGGATTGTCATATTACATATCTATACTTAGATGAGCATGATGTCCTTCATAAGCCCCAAATAATTTCAGAAATGGTATAGGGAAAGGAAGAATGAGGAGAAGCTCTCAAAAGTCCTCTGCTAGTGCCTGTTCCTGCTAAGGCACTCGCTGTTCTATCAGCAGAGCAGCTTCCTCCAGAACCATCAGGAAATCAAACAGACATTTCCTTGAATTAGAACAACATCTGAATCTGATACAAGAGAAGAATCAACCGACCTTTCTTAACAGCATTTAATCCAGATCTAGTACATTCCAACAACAAAATCCAGCTCCATCACAAGGACTAGAGGAATGAAAGAACCTCAGCACAACTGCTGGGAAAGAAGGCAACAAAAGCAGGGAAGGGAGGGAAGGAATGGGAGTGATGCCAGGGATACTCTAGCTCTATCTTGTGCTAATGTGAGACCCACTCTGGGCTGCTTTACAGACCCAGACTCTGAGCATAGACCTGTCCTAAGGCAAGGGGCAGCAGGAGCCCAACGTCACAGCAGCACCTATGGCCTAGATAGCAAGCCTAGGCCTAGACAGCACCCGTGGCCTAGAGCAGCCTAGAACGATGCCAGCAGGAACAGCCAAAACGTGTCTGGCAAAAACACTCCCCTTGGCTTCTTCTCTGCAGCAACCGAGACAACAACCATGAACGTGACAGCAAAGGGAAAAAATGAAGCAGAGAAAGCCAACACTTCCTTTCACGTCAAGCAGTTTCCACAGACATACGCCAGTTTCGTAAATGCAAATTCTCATGGTAAAAACATAACCACTCACAAGCTCTTTTAAAATACCTTTCAGTCGATGGCTCAGAATCTGTTCCAGAATGGCTGCAAAATTATTAAATTCAGGGGAGGAATCATCAATAGTCTCAAAGCAGGAACGGTCGATCAGAGTCTTCACTGAAAACCTAGAACAAAAGAGCAGGACAATCACAAACTTTACAGACAGCAATTGGCCCATATAGTCATACATAGCCAGTGGACAGAGCTATCTTGATAAAGATAAGAGTTTGGCACAAAACAAACAAAAAGCCTATAAAACTGCCTTGATGACTATACAGTCCGTCTGAACAACGTAACTCATACCACATTAAGAAACAGCCTGGAAATACAATCAATACACTATTTTTAAGAGTACGGTTTTAAGAACAAAAACTCAAGTTCTTCTGCTTTCTGAGTAATAGAGAGCCATTTCTTCTCCTCTCCTCTAAACTGGCTTGATAAAGTTGGAAAAAAAAGCCACTGAAAGGTACTAAATAGCAATTTTTCTTCCTAATCCTGACCTTTCCTTCAAAATTCCTTCTCTACCCAAAATCCATGCCCAAGAATCAGAATTATGAACGTCAACCTATCACAGGAACACTGCAATTACATTCTAATACAAGAACAATTCCAGCACACTATAAAATTATAAATTTTTATCCCCTATTAACTCTGCACATTAACTTGCACAGGATGATTTTCCTGTAAATGGGTTAAATCCCTTTTCAGCATCCTATTACTTCACTGTTAAGTCAGGGGAAAAAAAAGGCAAGGAAAGAAAGAGAAAGGCTCTTAAATCTGAGTGATTTAACTTATGAAATTGGAAAGGCTGAATCAAATCACTGTTTCAAAAGCAGATAATCTATCACCAGTCAATTACCCAGTCTTAGCTGTGTCTAGTTACATTAGTTACATTTGTACTTATCCATCTTTAACCTAAGAAAATGGAATTTAAATCACAAGAAACATGACAAATACATTTTTTTTCTTCCCTTTTCCATTCTATCATAATCAATTTTAATTATCCTTTGCGCTTTTCCAAAGGCAAGTTTCATATGCTCTCAACTTCTAACATAACTCTTTTTTGAGATATTTATTGAGCTTTGTGCAACGAGTTCAATATTTGTATTACTGCCATGGAATTGGAGCCTGAGGTCACAGTTTCACAACCTGAGAGGTTCAGCAGGGTCCACGTGGGCCCTTCTGCCCTGCCTGCTCCTCCCAGCCCGCTGACAGTGCCACTTGTGCCACTGCTGCTGTTTCAGAGCCCCACTGTGCCTTGGTCTACAGTGACAGCACTTGAGAGGGGCAGGCACGCAGTGACTCTTAAGTATAGATCTATCCATACTAAAGTGCTTCCCAGCATGACAGTGCTAGGGCACAGCTGAAGCAGCGACGTGCTCGACAGACAGCGGCAGGAACACGACTCTTCAAACCTGCAGTCTGCTCTGCACCGTGGAAGTAACTTCCAGTAACGCTACTGCAGCTCTCGTGGAGTCACCTCAGCCTCCGCGTGCTCATTTACTGAGTGAAATCATCCCAAGCCATGCTTGCACTGAACGGGTGTATATTTTTCTTTTCCAATTATGTTGTACCAAGTAAACTTCTGAAACAGATTCTCCATCCTGCCTTCTTGCAAGCTCCTCCTGTTGCTGGAGCATTCCTGGAAGGGCAGGGATTGGGGAAGCTGCCTGTCATGTTGTGACTCCTCTACAATTTTTATCGTTTCCAAGTGAGAAACGAGCGTGGCCAGCACTTAACCTGCCACCAGCTCCGCTACACCGCCCTAAGGGCAATAACAAGTGGTTTTCTCAAAGCTACGCCACAGTTGTGAGCTTATCAACCAACAAAATAAGCAGGTCAGCACTCAGGGTAACAAGAAGGTTTCTGTCCTCCCAAGCAGGAAGGCGAAGCAGGAGGTGCCGCACACAGCGCGGTTACGGGCACAGATACAAGTAACACAGCGAGCAGCAACGCAGCGCGACTGCACAATGTGTATATATAGTAACAACACCTTAACACCCAGGAGACCCAATCATCACACAATCTATAAATTGCAAAACAGATCACTGCCTAATATGGAGCTATGTCTGTTTTCTCCTTTTTCTGGTGTCCTATTTAAAAGTTCACTCGTTAAGTCTGCATGGTATGCATGTTCACAAATGGAGATGCATTCAGAGAGGAACTTGACAGCAATTCAGATATTCATCTAAAATAACAGGTAAGTAACATTTTTTATTTTAAAACATTCAGCAAGTCATTAGAAAAGCATAATATTGTATGTAGGTTTTAAAGAGCTGAGTTTCCACAACTCTGAAATACCAACTGGAAAGGACAGTCTAACATCCTGTTATCTTTAATGATGCTCTTTTTAATCACTCATACTACTCCTACCATGCACTCTACATGTCTAAAGCTTTATGGTTATGAGACTTCACTTCTGTCAAGTTTGACTAAAATTGGCCTCAAGGAGAACAAATGACAAACAGGGCAAATACACTTTATTTTCATACAACAGGATGACAACAACCCTATCATTGTGACCCTAAAGCCACAATAGGACTGGATGGAAATGTTTTCTAGGAGACTTGAAAAAAATATTTACAGACTTAAAGGCAAGAAGGAACCATTGAGGTTAAGGTCCCTCTACACAGGAGGGATTAAGAAACAACGCCCAGGTAGCCATGATGCTGTTTTAGAAGATCAGGACAAAACGCTTGGTTTTTTCTTTCTCCCCCATTTGTTGTTTCCACTTCATATTCTCTTTCAGGTCTATTTATTGCAGCATTGCTAAAGGCACAAAAGTGGCTTTAAACAAACTTGGGGTCTTCTAAGATGAGTTTTGAGGTGGACTGTAGCAGTATCAGAATAATTTAGCCCCCACTCGGAATCTTCATGTCTTTTATCCAACCAATTCCTATGTCTCACTGCAGCAGGACTTTTTGCATGGAAGTAACTGCAGCTAATGCAAAAAGAGATCCAAACAAGGGTGGTTCTGAACAGCTACTGCAACCTTTGATGTTTTCAGCTCCTTACATCTTGTCTGTCATGAGCACGGCCTTGTTCATGCCACAAAAACAGCTGTAGAAGCAGCAATTCTCTGACTTTAGGAAGAGTTTCTGAACTCTTACTCAAGCGGGAGGAAACATTCTTGAATTAGAAAGATTTACAGCAAGTTTTCTAGGGGAGGTTCTTAACACCAAGACAAACTCAAGGTGGACCTACATGCTAGAGGCTTCATTTCAAACATGTATTGCTTTCTTTACGATCTATGAAACAGCAATATGCTTCTAATGAAGCAGGGACTGGGTAGAAAATACAACTGCTATCTGCATTTGTTATTTTTCAGTGCTATATTTGGCTCCTCTCTGTTTTCAAATAACTGGAAGCATCTTTCCAAATAAATTTGAAAAGATTAGTTTGCAATTTGAGAAGAAGAAAATTTCAGTTCGATTTTAGATTAAAATCCTCCCTTTCGATCTTCATTTATGTATATTAAAGGGAAAAAAAAAAGTCTCAAAATCCCAACACTATTTTCCAGTGCTACTGGAAAATGAAAGGCATAAAAGCTTAAAAATAAAGGGGGAGGGGAGAGTTTAGAACATGTATTTTGTTTAATATAATAACCAATAACCATAATAACCAATGTATTTTGGTTAACATTGTTCAAAAAAACTCCTAAAAATTACTGTTATTTAAGTCACTGCTGTGCTGTTCCACAAGCACAACCAGCTGTTTCCACCTGCAATTAGTTTAGGGACGTTATCAGTCACCACCTTCCATAGCGACATTGCCATCCAATATTTTTAGTAAAACAAACTGTTCCTTCCATGCGTAAGGAAGCATCCACATCTGCACAAGAGGTTAGGAATCATTACCAAAGGAAGAGATTGAAAATCCAAATCCTAGTTTAACTATTGAATAAAGCTGCTAAATAAAAGTTTCTGGAAAAAAAAATTCTCAGAGACTGTTATCAGATGGTAATTGAGGAGAGCGTCTCCCTTGTAACCTCTCACCTCTCCTGGGCAGGAGACCGGACCAGCCAAATTTAACCGAGTTCAATGGAGGTTCTTGTTTCATTTTGTTGTTTTAAAGATTTATTTCTTATTGTCATAGAATTTGATCAAAATGGACTATTATTTTAGTAGTTTTGATATTTATCTCAGCATTTCCTAACTGTATTTTTCAATACTAGAAAATATGTACTAACTACAGAAAGGCACTCAAGTATTTTAAACATTTTTATGAGGCTAACCAATATAAATAAATGCATGCATAACCAATATAAATAAATGCATGCATATCATTTTGTTTTTACTGAAAACTCAAATATTTTACTAAAAATAATTTCAGCATGATCTATTTGAGTGGTTCCTCTAGCAGTCCTCCTCACATACTTTTGACTGAATTTATTCCAATTCCTAAGCTACTTCACCTATGTTACCACACCATTTTAACAGCTAGGGAAAGCACACGACTTTCTGCAGACTGAAAAATAAAATTTAACGGTGTTGGGCACAAAATATTCCCTTGCAAATGACGCGGAATGAAGGAGCAAGCACTGCTGAACGCAGGCTAATCGCTTCAAAGGACCCGTTCACAGCCAGGTGCAGTTGTGGGTTTGCTTGATGAAACCCCAGGGCTGCAGATCGGCAACACCAGCTCATCTGGCAACAGCAGAGCAGCACCCACAGAAGTGCCATTCACTTCTGTCTATTCTGCTTCAGTAAGTTTGAAAAAATAGATTTTTTTTTCTCTTTTTTCTGTGTTGTTGCACCCTCTTCCCCAGGCAACGGGAGACATGAGCACAAGAAATACCCCAGGGAGGCAGAACAGCCCCCAAGGCTGCTCTGACACCCGGACTTCAAGGGCTACTGAAACAGGTTCCTTTCAGCCCGGGATGAGAAATTCGGCTGCTAACACCCATTACAGAGCGCACAACAAAAGCGAGAGCAGAACACGGCTTCCTGGGCTGTTTTTAGTAGTGCCTCGGTCCACCGCAAAAACCGGCGCAAACGGGAAGGGCGCCCGGGCTGACCCGAGGCCGCCGGGGCCATCGGGCTCCGCTCAGTGCGCGGCGCGGGCACCGCGGAACCGCCGCGCGCGCTCCAAAGTTTGCGATGACGTCATTGGGCAGCCCTGCATCCCTGCGAGCGCCGCATGGGATGCGACGGGCACAGCAGGCAGAGCGCTACACGCTAAACCACACACATAGGCTTATATAAGCTCAGCATCAAGCCGCACGCACACAAAAAATAACCATATCCTGGATGTGATGGACACTGCTGTGCTCCTAGCCCAGGTTTTGGAGACAACCCCATCCCAGAGGCCGCCCCGCCGCCCCGCGCCGCTCCCGCAGCGCCCTCGGGGAGGCACCGGCCGCGTTCCCGGCCGCTTTCGGTTTCGCTCCAAGTCCAGCGGAGCTGATGCTGAAAGGGCAGCACTTAAAGCCGGGCGTAGGGTAATTCAGGAAGGACCACAAAAATCAAAATCAAGACACACAAGCAGACGAGTCGCAGCAAGATGACATATAAATATATATATATATATACAGTAGATATATATATATACACATCTCGGGCCACCGCGGGGGTGGGAGGCTCCCAGCCCGCCCCGCTGCGCGCCCCCGACCCCGCCGGGCTCCAGCATCGGGAGCCGCCGGCCGCTCCGCGCCGCTCCGCTCGCCGCCCGGCCGCGCCGGGGCCGCCGTTCACCTGCAGACCGTGATCATGTTCCGCCGCTCCACGGCGGCGTTGCGCGCCGGGACGCTCCTCCTGCGCGCTGCGGCGCCGAGCCCCCCCAGGCCGAGGGACGCCATGTCGGGCGGGCGCCGGTGGCGCCGCGGCGCTGGCCCTTTGTTCGCCGCCGCCGCCCGCG
>JAUBOD010000469.1:1295678-1308466 GCA_032353885.1 Nothura maculosa | reverse complement strand
TTCCTCATTTTATTGTGCTTTGCAAACGCTCTAAGCATCAGCTGCTGTCGTTGATAAATCTGTGTAAAAAGAGACAGGTAAAAATAAAAAACAAGATCTAGGTGACTATCACATCAGGAAATACATCAGTAAGTCTTTTTCCTGTTTGCTAGTTCTAGCAATTCCAGAAAGAAAAAAATGTAGGAATTTGAAAAGGCTGCATTATAACCTTTGATTCATCCATTTTCTTAAATCTCTCCAACTCTTACCTCCCAAATTCTTTTTCATGAGAATTTGCTCATTTGTTTCCTGCGTCCATGTACTTTAATTCAGGCCAATTTGCACAAAACAGTACCCTTAACTTCCTGCTCTTTCCCAAACAAGTCGAAACAAGACACTGGCCACTCTAAACTACAGCAATTGAGCCCAACAACTTCCTGCAATGCCACTTATGTAGAAACACAAGAGCCTTTAGCAGGTGCAGCTGCACAGAAGTGGTCATGACTTTCCACGCAGGAAAAAGAAAAAACTGTGAGGGTATTGCACTTTTTGTTACACTTTAATCTTATTTCTTTAAAACACAAAGACACCAGATGCATTCCCAACTTTTCTCTACTGATCGAAGCATTACTTCCATGCTGATAGTTCTGGTCATTGTAGTGGAGTTTTTTTTTCATTTTTAAGCTGAAATTTAAATATTAAAAACAGAGAAAATTAAAAAATAAACACAGGTTTTAATAAAACCTTCAACTTCTAAGATCTTAGTAGCTCTTCCAACTTCTCAGGAAGAACTTTTTATTCATTATGTAAGAGACTACAGCAGAGAAATGTGACGCTTGTAAGCTGTAAGTGCCAGATCTGGATAAAAACTGAGATAATGGGCTCACAAGGGAAAAAAAAGGAAGAGGGGAGACAAAAAGGTTTTCTTCCCCCGAAGTACCAGTGCCAGGTTTTTCAGCATCTTAATTTCAATACCACTGAACTGACAATGTTTTTCAAAACCCCACAATAATTTACCATAGCAACACAGGACTAGAAGTATGTTTGGAATGATATTTAAAACAAGAAAGGAGGAGAAAAAGGCTATAAGCAATTATTGTTCAAAATATCAAACATCAGCATATAAATACCCATAAAAGCCTCCTTGTTGGTTAGAAGTTCTATCAAGAGCAGGCAAGTTACAGGAACCAAGATTTGCAATAGGGAGGGACATCTGAGTAACAGCACAAAAGTGAGTTTTAAAGGTGCAGCACGTGTGACAAGAGGCCAGTGAAGTCTAGGTTTATTGGACTAATTATAAAGGATTAATTATCACCCACAGCCATATTCTAGTAGGTTTCTCAGATGCATTAACACTGCAGCATTAGCATCAGTGCATTAACAGCAGCTTTGAATTCCCTTAGAGGTACCAAGCCTTCCCTTGCAAAATCTGTTCCTTGCTTAAATTCCGCGATGTGCACTGGGAACAGGAAAAGCTCTTGTGCAGTTTTCACTTGGCAGGACAGGCATGGGAGCCTTTGCCAGCCCCAGAGCAGGAGGGTGGCAGCAGGGAGAAGAAAAGGTCACTGGTTCAGCTGCTCTGAGGCCTTCATGTCTCTACTGCCTCCACGCCACAAGCCAGGCTCAGCCCTGCTCTGAGGCTCAACAGTTAGATCAGCACTTCCTCATTGCACTTAAAATAAAGAGGAAGAGAACAACCCTGCAGCAGAATATACTGATTTTCACACCTCAGAAAAGAGCTGGGTGGGAACCAATGCAAATATAGCTTAAGACAGACTTGGACCAAAAGGCAAATATAAAACAGAGGATAAAGCAAGCTGACACATCACAGCTGAGCTCAGTTGCAACGAGGAGCCTTCATGCAACCCAGCACTTGCACTGGCAACAGGCCAGCTCCCATTAATGAGATAATAGTAAAATGAATTGCCAGCAGATCTAAATACGTCACGGTTAAAGCCTGTTTACAGTGGCAGCAGGGTCCAGCATGGATTTGCACCACTCCACCGCTTCCACGGTGCACGAGCGCATGGTCTCCGTGCGGCCGTGGTAGAAACGTCTGGTCATGGCGGTTTCGTAGCAGCAGCCCGGCCTAGGAGGAAAGATCAAGGAAGAGATTCTCAACAATCCTACAAAACTGCCTGGGTTCTCTGAAGGAGAAATGTCTGTCAAGTTCCCTGCACATCAAGGCAAATTAGACCACTAATTTTCTTAATATTTTATGTTTAAAAAGGAGCCTTAAGGAGCTGAAAACTTTTATGAGACCGATGACTGGAAAAGTGCCAGTATTGTAACTGTGCCTTGAAAAGGCTGCACTGTCGTGGCTGCTTGCTGCACATTACAGATCCACCTGTTTCTAGCATAAGTAAGGTAAGCTTCAATTTCAACATGTATTCCCACCACCAACAAAAATTATACATCATTCAAAAACTCAGAATTATGAGACACACTTGTAATATGCAGCATCTCCCAATGCTTTTGTGTGAACAGAAAAGCTTCGGATCCTTCTCTGTTGTATAATGCAACTCAGCTGCTGCTGGGGAGGATGGCTGGAATAATGAGAGCCTACCATTTAATGGGTACTTCACATGGCACATAAAAGTGCTGTTTAAAATAGCCTTTTAAGCCAGTTTTTATTGGACAATTCATTTACTCCAGGGTGGTATGAACTGTGAGAGCTGGTGACCTTTCTCATGATGAGACAAGCACCTGCAGTCACCAGGCATGACTGGTGATGGGATGACGCTCCCATCATGAAACCTTCCTCTCTGAAGCAAGCGATACCCGCCAGGTCAGTAATGACTCACACAAGCCACGCTCAGCGCCAGCTGGGGAAAAGAATTTGGAGCACATCAGGAAGAAGAATGCTCTCTTTTACTAGGAATACAAACCAATACGACGTGCCCAAAATGGAGCCAGGCATTTGCATGCTCACTATCTGTATCTCTATTATTCTGTCCCTGTTTTACTGATGGTTGTTACTTGCTACTTCTCATCTGAATAACTCTTCGTTCTTGAGGAATCAACTGCAGGTCAGGCATTTACTCACCATCTACTATTCCATTTGCTTTCACAGCTTGTACCACAACATGTGCATGCATATTGCCGATGGGCAGAAGGACACATTTATCCTGAATCCAAAAGCATAAGCCCCATGGATTTCAGTTATACAAAGTAAGGCCTTACTCAATTTTCCCAGCCAAGAAACCTTACATCTCTCTTATATAACCTCAGCAAACTCCATGGTGGCACTGCAGAGCCTTCTGAATCTCCAGATCCACCTCAACTGCCAAGTATCTGGGTTTTATTTTTTTTAATACCTCATCTGAGTAATGCACTTTTCTTACCGTCCATGACATTTGTAATAAGCCAGCTGGAGGGCAAGCTGCACAAACGTGTCGGGATGAAGCTTCTTCTTCCTAATCAGTGCTTTTCCAAATGGCGTGAAGGCATAACTCACCAGCTGCAGGTCAGACACCTGTCAAACCACGAGAGGAAAAGCTGTAAGCAAAGCCAAGAACTGCGAAAATCACAGTTCTATCCCTCTTTAAGTAAATAAAACACAGACAGCTTAAAAACAGACAAACACTCCCCCCCAAAACAAACAAAAGAACCCAAACAGTGGCACAAATTTAGCCCTGGTGTAAGACCTTTGGCTCAAATCAAAAAATCGCTAGTACACAGTCCTCTGGTCTCTGGCATGGAGAGAGGCCACATAAAAATAAGCAAATATAATGAAAATTTCAGTGACAGTTAAGCTAGAGAAGCGGCTAAAAGGTCTGTCTACCTTCTGGTAATAGGATTCTTTAGCATGTTCAATTTCATTCATTATTTTTTGGTCCACTGTGAATGCAAGTTCCTCTGGCCATGGAATATCCCTTACTTTATCGGAGCCCTGGGTGGAAAAGGGAGACAGAAAGTAAACAAAAAATTTTATCTATAAGAAAAGACTCATTAACTATTGTATTTGAAAGCTTAGAGAACACATACCTTCCACTTGCCCTCATTTTCACTAATCTTCCCTTCAGTACGAGATAGCATGGCAATTAAAGCCATGGCATCAAAAGGAGAATGCTGGAATCACACAAGACAAGACATCACATTGTTTGCACAAATGAAACAGAATCAAGTTGCTTTTTTTCCTCCTACCCTTCCCTTACCCCTGCAGCTTTACTGTACTGTGTTAGACTTGTTTTTCTAGTTCTTCTGCAATACATGCAGAACTACCATAAGTCCAGCTGCTGCTTTGACTGCTCTGCAGTCAGACAGAGAAACACAAGGCAGCACTGCTGTGGAGAAGGAGATTTCAGCCCAGAGTTAATTCTCAGCTGCCTTGTGCAACGTATTTCTTCTCCTTGGAACTCCCTCATAAAATACTTTTAGAAATAAGATTATGATTTCACAACTCATGTTCTTAATTCAGCTATGGGGAAATATCAAACACCGTAAAAGCAGACTGCTGTGGGAAGTTTGCCAGATAAGGTGCCTGGTAAACAAGACTGCACTAAAAGAGAACGCATTAAACATATTAAAAATATTTTTCTGAAATGGAAAAGTTAGTGAAGAAATACTTGAAAGGTTTATAATGGAAAAAAATGTTAACTTACATCACAGAATGCACTACAAGTTCCATTGGAAAAGAAGATGCTATTGTAGGATTTATCTCCCCAGCGGACAGTGGGATCACCTGTTAGGCCCAGTCTTGCAACCTAAAGCAAAAGTTACACGGTGGGTGTGCTCAGAAACCTCAGTTAAACCAAACCTACACTAAAATGGTGAGGGCTGTCTCTGAGAGAAGAGATTTGCAACCAGCTGAAGACAATATATGCCATGTTTTAAACTAACAGTAGTAAAAAGCTGGCAGCTGCATTTCTGCAGAGGCTGGAGCACAGCGGGCCAGCAGATTATACAGATAGATTTCAGCCATTCTCACTTCCAGTATTCTAACAGTCACAAGTGCTTAAATATGCCTGAGGATCCACAAGAAACCTAATCTACACATTTATCCGCCTCATTTGCTCTGTTCTAGAGCAGCATTAACGAGTTACTTTACCACACAAAGGGTAAGCATATTTAAATAAGAAATTTGTATATAAAAAACACCAAATAAGAGGTATGAAAAGTCCTTAACTACCTCGGTGTAGTTTTCAGGAGTTGCATAGGGACTCGCATCATCCAGGCAGACCACAAACAGGCTTTGCTGAATTTTTTCCAGAAGAGTTAAGTTTTTTGGATCAAGCTCAATTAAATGTTCACGCATCTATATGGCATAAAAAGAGAAAGCTAAGTGAAATGTCCCGCTTCCAGCAATCACAAGGCTTTTCTGCAAAATCAACTGCTGAATTATTCCTACCTTTGCCCATTTTGTCCTTTCCGCACTTGTTAAAGCTGCCAGTCCTGGTCCATCTGGTTCACTAGAGCATCTTTTCTTGATATATGTAAGCTGCCTTTAAGTTAGAAAAAGAATATAAAGAGATGAGATTTTATTCATCTTCTTTGAAAAGCTGAAAATTTTGTTCAGCATTCAGAGGCTAACATGTAATTTCAGGAGCAGCCCATCAGCTCCTGCAGATAAAGGGCAGATGAAGATCTGCTCCATCCTAAGTGTAATAATTAGCTCAAATTGCAGCTATCAGCCTAGGACAGACTTACATGTAAATGACCATGGTCCTGAAATATTCCCTATGTGCTTAATCCAGTTTCAAACTCTGCTCAAGATTTCAGCAGTGCTGCTCAAAGTTTCCTTAGTAGCAGACACTCTCAGTACTACAGCTTTTCTAGCACCTAACTTAATAGGAGGGCAAAATTTCAACATAAGAAAAACCCTAAACTGTATTGCAGAACAGTAGTTAGAAGGAGTTTATCCTAAGGAGAGTGAACTACACAAGAACACTTCAGTTCCTACCTCTTCTTTGAATTTACACTTCACAGAGCTGTTAACAGAGTTGATTTTAGTTTGTAAATCAACCTCTGCACATACTGTTCCGGGTTTATTAAATAAATTTACTACAAAATTTCTTTAAAATTGTAGACACAAGTATTACTTGCCCTATGTTATGCCACTCTTACCCATGAAACTTCAAGCCCGATCATTCAGCAACTGTCAAAAATACAAGATATTCATGATGAAGCTACCAAAGAAAGACAACAGCCTTTCCATAGGCAATAGAAGCTTTACATCTGGGTTATTACTGAGCTGATACATTTTCCATTGGTTCCTTTGTCACTTGCTGCAGGACCCTGTTCCCAAGCCCCTTGCTGCTCCGCAGCAGAACCAGGCAAGCAAGGATGGCTTAGCCTGCAAAAGGACTTCTCCTTCCTCTGCAATTGCACTAGTTAATTCATTAGAAACCCAGTTTTATCCCCTCGTTCCTCCCCGTGGGCTCCTGCTCAGCGCGGCACATTGCCACAAAAATTAGGACTATAGATGTTGAAATATGTTTTGCAAGTGTTAACATACCAGACTTCCCAGAAAAGTTGGCTGAGCTGCTCTAACTAGAGATTTTCCCTGCCTAAGGAACTTGGCTATAAATCTTCTGTTGCAATTAACAGACATCTTTTTTTGGTAATTACAGAAGAAAATGAATCCCTCCGTTGCACTCTGAAAGCAATACTTACCAAATGTGGGAAATACTTCCTAAAAGATAAAAAGTGCAGATGCACTTGGGTTCCAGATTGATCTGAAGGCACTTACGCTGGACCTACCTCTCTCAAAGTGACATTAGACTATGGCAAAGGCACAGAAGAAGTGGTGGCAGCAATGGCATTGCCCATTTGAAAAGCTGGCACCTCTGCCCATGGTTGTGACTTACTGGGAGACAGGAAAGCAGTCATGGAAAAGCAATACACATCAACCAGCTGCACTAGCAGCACTGAAAACTACCATTTAAAGAGCCCAATTCTTTCTGTCTGCTCCTTGGCAACATTTCAAGGCATGAAGAGCACAAACAACCCTGGTTATCCCCAGTATGGTGCAAAGACAGGATATGTGAGTGAAATGTTGCTGCACTGCTCTGATGATGCTGGAAAGTACTGCCAGTCCCTGTATGCCAGGATTTTTGCTGCAATCACTAACAAGAAACACAGCCCTCTAACCCTGTCAAAAGTGAACACAAGTGAACAAAGTTTTAAGTGGAGTCAAAAGGACAGTGCTGCTTTATCTTTACTAGACATTTATCCCTATGGATTGATATTGTTACTTATAATACTGAAAGGTCCATGCCAAAAATGGTCACACACAAATGAGGTCCCCTGTTGAAACACTGTCATTCAGTGCTTCTGCATGAAGTTCTAGGGTGTATCACAAAAGTACCAAATCCTCATGTTTCATGACAAGAATCTGCCATGCACTGACCCAGAATTTACTGAAACTGGAGCCTTCAGCTGCAGGAGATATAATTTAGGGGGTGAGAGGCATGGAGAAAAAGATATTGCCTTTGATATGGAGCTCAAACACAACAACTCAGTTGAAACAAGATAGTTTGAAAACCTGGCAAGCTCCGGAGGGTTCAGCAAGCTGCCTTCATGCAGGGCATCAAAGGCAAACACTCGGCCTCGGCACAGGACCACTAAGTGAGAAGGGCATTCACCTTCAGTCTCTGCAACAAAGGGAAACAACAGAAAACAAACACGTAAGAACCCAACGGTAATGATAAAGTGAGTGACACATACAGAAAAGGACCACTCAGAGAGACCTGCAGACACATTTTTGATCAACACGAAATAGACTTTTTGATCAACATGAAATTACTAGTTAAAGGCAGGCATCGAGACCAAAAGAATAACTTTCAAAGGCAAACTGTTAATTTTACAGCAATTTTAAAGGTTCTTTTTTAAACAGGAGAAAAAAATCTAAATAACTATGTAAGTTTCACCGTTAATACCGTCTTCAAGCCACTGTTATAGCCTAGCAGTAAACATGTCACGGATTTGTGCATCTTGGAGGTAAGAAAACTACATAAAATAGGTGTTGGTTGCTGAAATTTGATCACTAAGTCCATTGTACATTTTTCTTTTGACTTTTTATAATGGATATAAACGTGGCACTGAGGCACTTGATTCAGTTGCCCATACAGAAAAATGCAGTGCCACTTGACATATACTAAAGAAGCATCTAAAGCTTCTGCCACCCTGCTCTGGTTTAATATAGGACCTAGGAAACCTGTGCCCTTTTTGCTGCAGATGGGAAAGCTGGAGTCTCAAAAGTCACTTCTGAGTGAAAAACTGAATCAAGTCCTTCAGTTCTTATCATCTTCCTTCAGCCAGATGCAGATAATGCAATTTAAGAATGCAGATAAACAAGAAGTCAACAAGGTCTGGTCATCACACGCAAATCTGTTAAAGCAGAGCACTGACACACAAACTTGGCCCCTATACAGAAATACAGGTGACACTGGCCCAGGCTGGCCTTGATTTGCCAATATATCTATTTAAAAGTAATGCTAAACAAATTTGAAAAGGTTCTCACAAAAACACAGATGTTTTGTCTCACAAAAACACAAAAATCCCAGGAAACATGGTGACATTCCTCCTAAACCAACCTCCTGTGTCATGTTTACTGTAGCCCAGAACTCTGCCTTGGACAAAGAAGAAACAATTGCTGCTTCTTCCACAAGTATGTCAGACACAACCAGCAATGGACATCCAAAAAACCTTTAAACTCAGACATAAGGTATACGTGTCTTTTACATCTTTCTTTATGGTTTTCCTTGCTTTCCAAATTTGATAATACAAGTTAAAAGTTCTAATGTAGAAAAAAAAAATCCTAATAGATGAAGGTAAATTAGCATACATTAAATAGCATCTTCCTAGCCTTAGCCATTTAAAGCAAGGAGTAATTAAGCATGGAAATGATGCTACCTAGAATTAAGGGCCGGACCTACTCAATACCCTCTATGAAATCTAGAGGGCTCTTCATTTACCAACTGTACCAGCAGTGCTGGGGGCACTGACCTGGCTCTCCTGGTTTCAGGACAGTGGGATCTTCACGACCCAATGTCAAAGTTGAGCTGTCTTGCTCTGCAAGTTTCAGTCCTATTTTAAGTGCCCAGACTGGGCTAGATCCCTCTGGAGCCAAGGGAGAAAGGAGGGGACAATTCCTTTCACCTGTTTTAGACATCTGCTCACATATGGATGACCTGAATCATTCTCTGAGCTATTCATTTCTCTTCACCAGTCAGAAAGAGAACCAAGACAACTAAATATTTTAACTAGAGGTAGATAATCTACAGGAAAAGATTTATGTCTTTTTTCCTCACAGTGATTTTTCTGAGGTATGTTCCCATATAGTCAGATGGGATGCTTCTTAATAACAAATGATGCTGAAATGCTGTCCATTTCATAAATGGACCTCACCCACATCTGTAACACACTGAGTTTGTCCTTTTCCAATTAAATGCTAACACACTCGCTAGACATCCGGCTGGTAACATACACTTTGGAGCAAAGTCTTCTAATATTAACTAAATATTAAGAGTATTAACTACATTACGTAATTAAATATATATTATACCAATACCAAAATTATACCAAAAATAGTGGATTAGATTTCTTCAATTCCCTAATAATCATTTAACAACCAGTATCTGACCCAATGCTTCAGAAATCAAATGTTTTATGATTGAAATGATCACTCTATTAGTCTTGTAATGTCAAATCACTTGCTTGTATTAATCACAGTTTGCATTTGTTTACCAGTTTTAAAATAATTGCAGAGTGAATCTCTGGTAGCCCCCGGAATCTTGCAAGTGCAGAAGAGGTTTCGGAATTGGCTCATGTCCAAAACAGCATTCCCAGATCTCTCTATTGCCACTTTCTCTCTACAGTAAACAAAATACACAAAAATTAAGCAAGCACAAAGGGTGCAAGACAAGTCCATCCTCTATTGCAAAGAATTTATGTCAATGAACACGAACACGTTTTCATGACTCAAGTCATATACACATCATCAAGAAGAAATAATTAAATCTAAATATTTAAGTCTTACGTTCTTAATAGATCCCAGTATTTCAGGGTGTGCCATATATTAACACATGCTCTCTCTATCTGAGTGCCTTCTTTGGGTGGCCAGTAGGTTTCAATATAGGGGCCAGGGCCTCCTATGTTACAGTATATTTGCGTTGATATGCGAAGATCAAGATAAGCTACATTCAGCCACCATTCCTCCAGCTGAAAATGAACATCAGAGTATGTTTTAGGCATAATTCTTTAATAATCATTCAAATAGCAGTTCAATTGTCTCATCTCCCTTAAGTTCTAAACAAAAACATAAACAAACAAATAAATTTGAATAGTAGTTCCTCTAACAGAAGGCAGGACAGTGGTCGCAAAGCTACCTGCTGAGGAATGACAGATCTAGCTCTTTTCACGCCACTGAAATAAACCTCAATGCTGTTTAAGATTATTAAACAATGAATTTCTACAAAGAGTTGTCCTTGATGCTCATCTTCTGCTTAAGTATAAGTAGTGTAAGTATAGCTGTATACTGTGGCTGCTGTGAGTACTAGAGGGATCATTCCATAAAAAGTGGAAAGACATCAGACATATTCATCATATATCTTTTCTATCCTGATTTCCAAATTCTCTGCTATGTGTCATGTTAAAATTTACAGAGCTCTCAAATAATTATATATGATAACAGTCCCCCTGATACCTCCTTCTCTTTTGAAAGACAATTTGAAAATGCCATCATGAAAATTCTTCCAGAAGTGAAAGGGATCAACCTGTAAATTGTTTTTTTTCCCAAGAGGAGGGAGTGATGAGGAGACTAGGAGAGAAAGTGCTTCAAAAGCCATCCAGTTAGCCACTCAACTTTGAAACAGCACTTATGTAAGCAAGCACAGTCAAGTTTGCAGCTGAGTGATAAACATAATGAAGATGCTAAGATTGAAGATTACATTCAACTGCCTCACAAAGATCCTGAACCACCAGTTTTCCACTTGTTCTCCGAAGAGATGCTATTACCTTCTAGCCTAATGAAGCAGATGCAGCAACATATACACCCAATAAAAGAATAAGCTACATTACAATTTCTCAAGTATGTAAATACATACCCAATTCCTTCTTGTTTTTGCTCTTTCCAGTAATTTCTGATGCAACTCTTTTCCAATCCCATTTTCAAAACTTTTAACTATACGTTCAGTTCTTTGATATTCTTCTTGATTAAGAAATGGTTTCACTGTAAAGGAAACATTTTTAAAGAAAACTGCATACTGAGATTCATTCCGAGATCCACATTTGCACAGACAAAAAAGGGGATGAAAGGACTCAAAATATATTTTTTTAAAACAAATACTTAAGGGGGAAAAAAAGACCCCTTAAAAGCTGTAAACAAATCACATCACTTTAATAACAAACTCCAATAAACAAAAATGGCTATAAATGAAAGCAGTTGTTAAAACCCTGAAATAGATAATTAATTACAATAAATCGAGCACTGTAGAGATATTGCTACAGAATTCACTAATTTATCAAATTAATGTGAACTTTGCTTGGAAGTTAATGTGTTGAACCATGTATTTCTATTCACAAGCACGCTAACCACAAGCTACCTGCCTGCACTTTCAAGGCCATTTATGATCTACAAGGACTTTGGCCATCAGTTCTCATTCACTATCCCCACGTTCATACCTACCTTGGATGGACACTCAGGACAGTTACTAGTATGCAATTTTTCTATTTTAAAATACCTTTGTATTTCTCTCTGATCACCTGCCGCATGGACTACAGATCTTTCTAAACATTCTATGCAAACATCTGTAAAACTACTCATTAGTGTAATCTAATCTCCTCCTTAAGACCTTTGCACCATGTCATATATAGTTAGTAAGAGGTGCAGAAGCTGGTTTGCATGGAGGCACATCCAACTGTTTGCTGACACTTACCTTGTGTATTATGTGTTATCTTTATACTTAGGCTACAAGGTCTTTGGCATAGGGTGTTGTTCTCTTCTGCTTGTGCAACAACTTCACAAAAATTATGTCTGATTCTTTTTGAAGGCTGCAGGACACTAGGACCAGCAGGAGGAAGATCTCCTCTTGCTGGCAGTGCCCTTCCCAGCACAGCCCACGACACCTCTGGCCTATTTGCCCCATTTGCTGACTCCTGGCCTGCAGGCTGCTCACCAGGACCCCAGTGCCTTTGCTGCACAGCTGCTTCCCAGCCAGCTGGGCCCCTGCCTGCACTGGGTCATGTTCTTATTCCCATGGTGAAGGACCCGGCACTTGCTCTGCTTCTGCTCAGCTTCATGAGGCTCCTCTCTGCCCATTTCTCCAGGTTGCTGAGGTCCTTCTGAATGGCAGCATAACCCTCTGGGGTATCATCCACTCCTCCCTGTTTCATGTCATCTGCAAACCTGCAGTGGGTGCACTCTGCCCATTATTTGGGTCATTAATGAAGGTTAAACAGCACTGACCTTAGTTCTGACCCTTGGGGGACACTATTAGTTACTGGTCTCCACCTGGACTTTGTGCCACTAATCACAACCCTCAAGCTTGACCCATCAGTGAGTTTTCAAGGTCCTTCACTAGCCACATTTTCTAGACCACATGTCATCTGTTTGTCTGTCGTGATACTATGGCAGACTGTGTTGAAAGCTTGGCTAAAGTCCAGACAACATCCAGTGCTCCTGGTGGGACTGCCCTCCCAGCCAGTCCTTATCACCACAGAAGCCTGTCGGGTTGGTCAAACACAGTTGGTCTCCCCTTTGTACACCTGACCACTCCCAGTCACTACCTTGTTCTTATGTTTGCAAAGGGCTTCCAGGATAGGCTTCTCCATCACCTTCAGCTTAGACTGAGCAGCTTGTAGTTCCC
>JAUBOD010000469.1:1270987-1291451 GCA_032353885.1 Nothura maculosa | reverse complement strand
GGGCGGGCAGCGCTGCGGGCAGGCCGCCGCCGGGCCCGGCGCGGCCGCGCGGAGCTGCTGGGCCGGGGCGGCCCCGAGCGGGGCCCGCAGCGGGGCGCGGGGCGCCGCGAAGCGTCGAGCGAGAGGCCGAGCCAGAGAGCTAGCGGCTGCCGCGAGGGTCCCCGCCGGGGCGCGGCGGGAGCAGGGGAGCCCTCCTGGCCGGGGGAAGCGCAGGGAGAGGGGGAGAGCGCCGCGCAGAGCCCCGGCCAGCCCGTGCCTCGGTGGGCGCTCATGGTGCCCCGTGCTGCCTTTCCATGCCCTACGCCTGCCTTGTCCATGCAGTGCCGGCCCGGGGAGGCCACGAGCGCTTGTTGCAGTGGTTTGGCAGCCCCATCTCGCTGTGAGACCAGCCATAAGCCCTGGCTGGCACTGAGGGCTCCTTGCCCACCCCGAGAGCAAGTGGTCCCGCTGCCTGGTGAGCAGGCAGGCAAGCGTCGGGAGCTGCTCAAGGAACCCGGGCAGACTCAACACATGTGGAGAGCCCATTAACTGTGGCAAGTGGGGCCATGTAAGTGCCAGGCTGCCCGCTCACGACATGGAGCGCCTGACTGTGCCCTGTGTGAGTGGGTCACGTGTAAGAGGCAGCTGTGACTTAGCCCCGAGGTTTCACCTGAGGTTTCACCTTATCTCTCCTGGTGAGGGTGTCTGGCTGTGCAGAGGGTCTTTTGAGCTCTGTAGGGTCCCCGGTGAAAGACGGGGACTCAAGCAATGAAGAGCTTGCTGGACACACCGTAACCATGAGAGGCAGCAAGGAAGGTGTGTTTCCAGCACCAGCCTCAATCAGGCAGGTCTGCAGGGCTAGAGATGGAAGGTGGACCAGCCTGTGGAAGAAGACCTGCCGCCAGCCCTCCACCTTCAATGGCAGCATCACTGCTCAAGCCGTCTGCAGAAACCCAGTGTAACTGGTCAGGCTCCAGATTCCTTCCATCCCTTTGAGGCTGCAGACAGCTTTGCTACTTCAGGCCACATGAGATTGGGGATTTCTATGGCTGCTTGTTCCCTTGTGGGGTCTGTAGACCTCAAATCGCAATGGCCCTACCTTTCAAGGCTGCCTGTGGCACATTATCTTTTCACATTGAGTTTGCTTGAGTCTTCGCTTTTCACTGACTTCCACGTAGATCTGAGAGCAAATCAGAAAGTAAAAGCAGATCAATTCTAATTAAGAACCCATGCAAGAGAACAAAGATACAAACATCTAATGAATAGCCTGTGCAAAGGACAAATACATAATACAACTCTTCAAAAAATGCAGTTTAAAAAGAGGTTTGTAATATGCAATAGAGGCTGTTTCTGAGCATACATAGGATTTAGTTCAAGTTTCAATTCATAGCTTTAAAGCTAACACTGAATAGATTAAAAAATGTGCTAGAAAATGCTGCAAATTATTTCTGCAACCTCAGATAATTGTAATATTGTTTGATTTTTCTTGCCACTGAAGTATTGCTCATTGGGAAATGAGAAAGACCTTATTGTCATAATTGTTACTAGAAGTGGCAAACTTTTGAACTGTTGCTTCAAGGTCTTCATCTGTTGCTATGAGAAATGCTGTGACCTGATCTGAGTTGGGCCCCAGTCAAAAATTTTCCATTCCACACTTTTTAGGTAATGACAATTAGTTCTATACCTAGTTTGGATTATGCAGATAGAAATATAAAGATATTTTGTCTTTTTTTCCCCCCCAGGTGCTGTACCTCAATGTTGTGTTTGTGTAAGAGCACATATCGTATATGTATGTATTATGAAAGCATGATAGATAAACCATGTTTGTCTGGTAAATACTGTGTAATTCTACCCTTTTCTGCCCTTAAACAACAATTGTGTCAATCACAACATTATTTAGGGCAGTAATACTAAGGGCAGAGGACAATGTAATAGAAGTCATGCTGAACAACTCATCTCCATTCTTGGCTTTCTTCATGGCTTTGGCATCAATTTGAGAGTATTTTCTGTGGCATAACCTGCTACGCTCTGAGATTTCAGCATTGCCATTCTGCATTATCACTCTCAATTATCTGAACATGTCCTTGCTCTCTGACTTCTTTTCTTCTAGTGACTTTTGTTTGAGGTGGTGGGACCTTTGTTGCTTCTCTGTTGGTAAATGCTTTTGCTCATGAAATGAATTACCACTACCTATCTTACTATTGCTCTCTCTCTGAGTCATTTTTTTCCCAGCCACCTTTTGCTTGTAGTTTCTTGAACTCAGGAGCTGGTGAGACATGGTTTCCCACAGAGTTTTGTTCTATTTTTTTTACATTTTACTGTTTCCTAAATGCAAGATCATACTTTGGCTTTTGCCAAAGAAGGAGAGCTATGTGAACCCATAGTCCTAAAAACCCTGCCATGGATATTACATTGCGTGTTCACTTTGTTACTCATGTGCTTTTTTTTTTTTTTTTTTTTTTTTGTAAGACCATTATTTTCAAAAAAAATATGAGCAAGTACCTTGTAAAAGATTCACGTTTTGCTTTTCTTGCAGATGCTGTGGATGGTGGAGGTGAACAAGCATGTGGCTTATCCCGAATGTGTCACCATAATGTCGTGATCAACCTGCAGCAATAAGAACCCCCACCTCGATCACAATGCTCAGGTCACTAAGACATTCTGGTATTTACAGGTAGCTAAAAATGCCTGTCTATTCTGAGGAGCAAGTCGGAGGAGAAGCTTATTGCCTAACTGACCTACAACCTACCTGCTGAGTTATTGCCAATCTGCACATCTCGAGTTGTTGATGCCCTGACTTGTTGAGGTTCCCATGTTCCCAGCCAGATGTCTTTATCAGGTGCCTGTATGTCTGTAATGCAGCTGCTCTGACAGCAAATTCCCTCCCTTCCTCCCTCCCTCCCTCCCTCCCTCCCAAGCCACTGCTGTGTTTATTGCTGGGCTGGAGAGCAGACTATCCCATATCTGGATTGAGCGAGTAGTCTCCTTAGGGTTGCTTGCTTTCTGGCTTGCAAATAGGTAAGCAACCAGTGTAACCCAGGGATACATGGATTAGATGTCTGATATTTTAAGATTTACAGGTGCCTCGATATCTGAGAATCCTCTTTGTCATAGACTGCCCAACTGGAAAGTTATGTGTTCCTGCAATTGTGCTGTAACAAATATTTCATTTGTGGAATACCAATACAGTCTCATAGTGGGAACACTCTATTTTTTCTTTACTTTAGACTTTATGTTGTCTGAAGGTTAGAGCTTTTGGGACTATTTCTAGATTTGATACAATGGCCAGTACAAAAGCAGCTTTATTATACTTCGTTGTGCTTCTGAAAGCACAACTTTCTGTTGTGCTTCTCAGCATTTTTCTTCTTACCACAAGGTAATGCCATAACACTCAATAAGGCAAATGGAAAATCTGAAAATACATATCTCAACAATGTGAATAAGAAACAATCTGGAATTTCTTTGATGTGCTGCAAGGCCACGTTTTGGAATGTTGTGCCTGTTTAGGACTCCCTAGTACAAGGAAGGTCCTGCTATATTGGCGTGAGCCTGGCAGAGGTGCCCATGCTGTGTGTGATGCCCAAGGAGAGGCCAAGGGAGCTGTTTGTCTAGGGACAAGCTAAGATGATGTCTTCAGGCAGTTTTTCTTACTGCTATCTTCAACTAGCCAATGGAAAGGTAGGAAGAAGACAGAAGCAGGCAGCAAAAGGATGAGAGAGAGCAGACACAAGTTGCAACAAGGGATTAACTAGAACAAAAACTGTCTTCATCAGCAGTGCCCTGGAACAGACTATCCAGGAAGGATATCCCTTAGCAACCTGACCTGGAAGGATATTTCCCAGCAACCTATCTAACTTTAAAGCTCAATCAAAACTCAGGGATGGCCCTAGTTTGACCAGAGGGTTGGACTATGTAACTTCCAGATTAATCTGTGACTTAAATGTTTGCCTTTTAAAATTCTGTACAACTCTTTATAGGCCTGTTTTGTTGTTGTTGTTGCCCTTGTTGTTGTTGTTGCTGTAGTTTATTCTAGCTGCAGAGAGGTTAAAAGAGCATGCATTCCTCCAGGGAATATTTTCTTAAAATTCTTGTAATTGCTTTCACATTGAATCATTTCTTTGCCAATTTCTTTGCCAATCGCTCAACAAAGAAGCATTCTCTTTGCCCATGAACACTCTCAAGCAGATATTTTCTGTTACCATTTTACAGTGTCACATGTCTCCCTTGAAATTTATAGATAGTAAAAGACTGTTTCTTATGAAGACTTAAAGGAAAAAAAATGATTAGTCAGAAGAATTCCTACATTCCCTTCCTTTACTCTGCTAGGGTTTAAATGAGATCGTAGATAAGATAAAATTGAGAAATAAGCTATTATAGCTATTATTTTTTTATAATTGCTCTCTTGCAAAGAAGAAATTTCCCAAACTAGGCATACTTAGATTTCACAGAAATCTACTACATACTCAGCTAAATGCATGCTGAAGATTATTTATTCATGCAATAATTCCTTCTTTTCAGTGCTTGTATTTTCTTCTGAATTATAATGAAAACAACTGATTATGTCCTGGGAACCAGTAAGACAGACTCTGCAAGTTTTTGTTTCAGCAGGAGTTATAAAATAATTCTCCAGGGCAGATTACTCCATTGGCCCAAATGTATCCTTTACATCCCAGCCCCGGGAGTGTATGTGTAATCTCAGCATGCATCTTTCCAGCTGGTTTAAGTAGATCAAAGCTTGCAAAAAGGTCATGAGTTCTTGTCTTTTCCATATATCAACTGACTGCATGGGATCAGTGGTCTGTTTTAGCTGAAAACTAATCTCCAAAGTAGTTATTTTCAGCTTGATAAACAGTCCAGTTTTATATATGGTGACATAGTTGCCAGTTGTGAGAAAAAAGCTGGGGCAATAATTTATCACCTGAGAAGTTGGGAGGAAGAGCAGGATGACCTCTCAGCAGCAGCAAGACCAGACAGGCTCATGAAGAACCTGCCTCTCGGTTGCAGTCTTTGTTTTAGGGGCCTCTCTGAACCTAGAGGTTTCTTTGTTTTCCATCCTTTCTTTATCTGCAGATTTTGCAGCAGATTTAGCTTGGGCTGAGAACCACTGCTGCAGCAGAAGCTGCCTTGCTGCTTCTGATAGCTTCAAACTTCAAACACATGCTAATCACTGCGATTTGAGCAGAGCTCCCCTTGGACTCTACGCTGGGCCTCAATTTCTTCAGCTCTTCTTTATCATCTAGATTCCCCTCTATTCAGCAAAACAAGGTTGTATCTGAATCACCAGCCCTATAGAAGAAGGGAAGACAGACTTCTTTGCCTTTATTCTCGCAAAAATACACCAAACATTTTAATGAGGACTTCAGCAAAGATGAATTTTGAATATCTTGAACACACTTAGAGAAGTGTCAACATGAAACAACACTGTAGGTCATTCCATGACTAATAAATCTGGCCCCATTATTCATTTTTGACAGGAATCTTGTGTTTGTTTCCATTCCTTATTGGGATATTTCTGCTCATGTGAGTGATAACGTTGGCTGCAGCTTGAGGCCCACTTTGGTAAGTAAAGAATTAAGAGCAGAGGGTCCCTATGAACAACTTATGAGCTAACCAGTACATCAGTGAAGTTTACAATCCTTTTGTTTTTGTGTTTTTATGGAAGGGGTGTCTACCATCATCCAAAAAATACAAGATAAGGGCCAAAGATAACAAAAGATCAAACATTGGTTTGTGGCCATCTTGTTATGTCTGTCATCTGTGCACATGTGTGTACAGCCTGGGCTGCTCATTAAGTCAGGCAAATTGTTTTGTTTTGTTTTATCCAAGTCTCCTTTGCCCTATATATTGCATCTAGGAATATCAGAGCTGAAGCACAAGTGAGAAGATGTGTCCTGTTTGTTGTGCTGCGAAGGCTGTAGGTGGTGGCAGGGAGCAGTAACTATTAGCAGCAACTCTAAGGGTAGTGACCTCTGAATGGATTCAATGCTTTTATGGAAGAAATATCAGATACCAAAGGAAAAAATAGCCAGAAATCTTAGCACAAGAGCCCTCAGCATTTTTGCTCTTGAACCGCCTAATCCTAGGTGATGCTCAACCTGGATTCACCCTGGCTGCAGCCTCTCAAGGAAAAGGCCCTGTGCTAAGGACCCTGGTACTAACCTGTATTCAATAAATAAGGATTAATTCAACAGAATTAGTCCTCCAGCACATTGGCAGTAATATGCCTACCATTTCTTTCTATTTTCCACCATAGCTGTTTCTCTACAGAAACAGGACCTTTCTTTTTTGTTTCATCAAATATATGTCCAGATGGCAGGGCTGTGACCTTGCCCACTCTGTATATTAGTCACTTACGGAAGGGCAGTCACTTCATCTGCTTCCTGGCAAGAGCTGGGGATAAAATTCCTGTGTCCTAGTTAACATCACTGCATATGAAAAAATCACATTTTTCCTCAAATATTGCCTATACTTGTTATTTAATATGATATGGATTTGGAGTCTAGCTAGAAAGTAAAACAGCACCTACAATTACAGGCTGTTTTTTCACTCTGTTTTCTTTGGATCCCACCTATTTCCATACATACACCAGGGCACCTCTCCAGACCCACATTTGTGTTCTGTTCTCCTGTGTTATTGCCCTTTTGACCCTGAAGTACCGAAAAAAAAAAAAAAAAAACAAAAAAAAAAACCATCTTCAAGCTCTGTTCTCCTTTGGGAGATTTGTGTGCTCCTGCATTCAGGTGAAGAAAAAGAAAGAGGAAAAAGAGAATGAAAAAGAAAAAAAAAAGAAAAAAAAAAGTACAGCAAGGTGATAACAGTTTATCTCTTTTTAATTTTTAGTTTGGAGTCAAGCCAACTCAGTCCATTATTGTGAGTTTCAGTGAGTTCTTATTACTAAGATGTTTTTGGTAAGGTGAATGTAAAGTGAATATTCATAACTCAGTTTTTGCATCTGATTTGCTGGGTCTTGTGTTTCTTTGCAGCAACTCACTGGATCATCTATATTTTGTCCAAATTACTGAGTACTTTGCCAAAACAGGAACAGAAGTATGTGCTGAGGCTCCCAGCATCTCCAGCATAGCCAAGTAGATTTTTTTTTTAAGTCGTGCACTCAGTCACCTGGGTTGGACACCCCCTTTATACTGTGGCTTGAAGCTGTTCAGAAGATTCCCAGAAATGTTCCCTGCCTGCAGCTCAAGCACTGCAGCAGATCATAATTTTAGCACCCCGATCACCCTCATGCACAGGAGACCTTTCACATAAAACGAGTATTTCTGCTGCCGCTTGTACTTTCTCTGAGTGACAACGGGGGTCTTGTCAGCCCCACTGCCCCATGCTGGTCACTATGAGGGTCTCTAGCCAAGGGAACTGGGGAGACGACCTTGCAGTAGGAGTGATTCCCACCCTCCTGATCTGCCTTTTTGGGGAGCATGCAGCACTAGAGACCCTGCTGCTGACACAGCTCCAGCAGATGAGTGCACAGCAGTTCTGGTCAGGATAAACACGGGATCTGCTGGACAAATGCAAGAGCAACAGCCGTGTGTGTTGGAAGACAGAGGTGCAGTTAATACTATTGCCAGCTGGTTGCAGGTGGAAATTGCTCCCCTGCCTGGTCATTTCTTCCTTTAATTTCCTGGGTTCATGCACCGTGTGCTGACTGTCATTAGGAGGAAATCAATCTGGCTTTAAAACCCAATGCGTTCTTAAGTAAATGATTTGCTATCAGTGCTGCCAGTATTCAAGCAGGTACACACAAAGCTGTGAAAACGTTCCAATTCTAAGTTATATTTCTTCTCCCAATTTCCAAATTAATTGCTTTATTTCTCATTTTCTTTATCTGTTATGCAACTCTTTGCTGAATTACTGAAGCAAGAGGTTAGGAATAATGTGGCTGAACTAACCTTATGGCTCAGGTATTAGAACACATTTTATTTTTTCCTTTTTCTGCTGTCTGTGCCTGTTCTCACGTTGTTCCTGCCTTTGTTCTGTGGTTTCCACTCTGTCTAGGCCTTTCCTTGGTGCCTTTCCTTGCCAGAGCACAGTGTCCTAATTGTACATGATGCTACTTAGATAGCTCTTGTCTACCCTATAAACAAGTTAACGTGCAACAGCAGCTTGTCATCTATCATTTGTCCTTGAGAATCCATATTCTGCACACCTGTGCTACCTGTGACAAATACAAGGCATTAGACGTAATTTACATTTCTCTTAGTGCCAATTCTTTGACTTTCCTGCCAAGCTCGTGTGGTTGCTGCAGGTTTCCTGGTGTGTGATGACTTGTGACCCTGCAGTGTTTGTGCTTGAGCTCGGGCTCTCCGGATCCTCCAGCTTCCCCAGGCTGGACTTGTAACATGCTGTGATAGGGTGGCTGCTCTATACAAAGTGAATATTTAGCTAGTGACTAATTTTCCAGGCTCAGGACTCTCATTTTTGTTGGCAGCTAATGTGCTCTGATGACCTAGTTCCCTCTGTGCTCTCAGATGGGCCCCTGTTCCTGGCCAGTTGATCCATTGTTTGCTTCACCTATTCCCCCAAGTAGGAAGCAAAATTCCTACGTCCCGCAGAAACACTTCCATGTTAGTAACATATCTGAGAGCATTTGGCACAAGTTCCCTCTTGTTGTTTCCTAATGACTCATCATCATCTTGTGTTTACGCTGCATATACTGATGGAATTACTACCTCCTGGGTAGCACACACACTTTATTTTCTCTTTGAGCTCCCCTTTTGATGTCTGCAAGGGCTATTTTACCAGAAGCTTTGTATGATGCTACTCCTGGGCATCTTTGGCAAGCCTCTGCTTTTAACTTTAGTTGCTTCATATGTTTATTGTACTTTAAACCTGGTGCCTTGCTTATTTTGTTATGCATACAGATCAAGTTTGCCTTCTCTCTCTTTGGTATCTCTAGTATTCCCTGCACTCTGTTCCTATGCTCTGGTCTGGGCATTTCTGCAGTTGCTCTCTGGGTTTCAGGGTCATCACTCGGAGCTCAACAGATGCCTCATGGAGGTCACTGCATCTTTTCCACCCTCGTGTTTCCTTGTTGACCTTTTTTTTGGTTTCTGGATTGATGTCTCCATGGTTGGGGATTACCTTTATCTTGCAATCTCCTTCTGCTGCTGTTAGCTTCAATGTTAAGCCTTGAAATCTTAGTGAAGTATGATTCAGCTTACTGAGGAACACCTCAACACTCAACTGATATCCTTGTGATTCAAACTCAGTGATAACTGCTAAGAGATTTGACAAAGATTCTTTGACAAAGACAGGCTGTACCTAAAGGAGATTCAAAGGGTATGTTTATTTTTGACTTCAGATTGGTATCTGCATCTTGAAATAGGTCCTCAGATTGATGTCTGCTTCCTGAAATATGTCCTCATATGCTCTAATTTGCCTCTTTCATGCTGAAGATATTGTGGTATTTGCTGGACTGCAAACAAACCTGTGATTTTCTTTTACGTAAAGAGGTAGAGTTCTTAAGGACCAATTAATTCATTTTCTTATACAGTAGGGGCCTTATTGACATTTATTTATATCTATAGCCTGATTTATTGCGCTAGCTTATTATACAGCTTATTATACCTGATAATTTTTACGTCATCTCTTATTGCTATTTGAAAGTGTTGCAGTCTGTTTTGCTTCTTGCTTTGTACTGTAACAGGTACTGACATTTGGATCCCTTCCTTGTACATTTCTGCTGTCTTTGCCATCAGAAGCACTTCTGCACAGTGAGCTTTATCCCAAACCTCTTCATGAGTCTCCAGATTTCAAGATCAAAATTGCTTTTTTAAGCTTTGCAATGTTTCTGAAACAATAGAACATTGTTTTCTGGGCCGTAGTTTGCTATACAGTCTACCTTGCCCTGTGTCTTGGGGAGGATTTGGCTGGCCAGTCATGCAAAGGCTCCTGCATCCAGTTTG
This sequence comes from Nothura maculosa, assembly GCA_032353885.1. Taxonomy (NCBI): domain Eukaryota; kingdom Metazoa; phylum Chordata; class Aves; order Tinamiformes; family Tinamidae; genus Nothura; species Nothura maculosa. Next base: position 1,281,555 of record JAUBOD010000469.1, on the reverse strand, counting down.
GATGAGCTTCTCTGGAGCGAGGTGAGACAGGGCCCAGGATGGGAGCATCCAGGCACTTTTGGGTGGAAGTTTCACAAGTGCAACATGGGCCAGGAGATGGGGATAGCCTTACTGTTTTACTTGAAAGTTCATTATTCTCATTTCTGTGCTCATAGAGGTTGGCTTTTGGAGCTCAGACCCGTTTTTGTCTCCCCTAGGGCCTGGGATCCTGCCGGGTTACTGCTCTGTGAGCACAGCTGAGCAGAGAGCAGGGAGAGGGGGACACCTGGACCGAGGAGGTGTCATCCTTTCTCAGAAGCATTTTTTGGTTGCACCAGTGAAGCACCTCCAAACAGTGCCGTGTCACTGCACATTCATCTCCTCCAGGCATAATAAAAAAAAAATTAAATTCATTTTCTTTTATCAAAAGTGGACTATATATATGTACTATATATTAAATTCAATATATAAAGTACAGTAATAAAAAAGGAAATGTATTTGTAAAACTTAATTGGTTCTCTGTTACCTTAGCACTTCTGGAACCATTGCAATTCTCTGGCTTTTCTCACACTGGTGCAGACTCCCACTATAGAAGCACCCCATGGTGCTAAAAGGCATCGCCAGGGCCATGATTTGATACATGTGATATAACTGTTGTGATGTGTGACATTTTGATTCATTTAAGGCTGTCTCTATCTGTATTTTACAGAGAAGACTTACTGCTGCTCTCCTTCGGATGGAAGTGAAACTGCATAACTGCATGTCTCTTCATGCACCATTAACAGCTGCTCATGTGGTATTAACTCACAGCTTCTAAAAGAGAAAATTTAAATATATACTTTTGATCCCTTAAAGCAGTCTCCTCTGCCAGGAACTTGTGTAGTTGCAATAGAAGATGATCAAATTATACAGACTTGTTAAAATAATGAGTGATGGTGGAGAATGAAGATTGGCAAAGGACAACACAAACGAAATACAGTTCCTATAATGTATTTCACAACCAGCAGTATGAAAATCTAACCAATGTTAAGCAAGATGTATACCTTTGTTCTTTAAATCATGCATGTCCAGCAGAGAAACACATGCTTTGTTACTGCTTTATCTAAGGGATCTTTACGTGCATGTCTTAGTTTCCCAAATGAGTGGCACGTAATTCCTTTTAGTGCACTGCAAACGCCCCTGTAAAATTTCTCTGCTTGAACAAGAATTGTACTGTGTTTTAGCAGTATAATAACTACTCTTGGACTATTTCATTATCATTTCTGAAAGATCATACAGAATGATCATTTCATAAGTTTCACCCACTTCTAACCCTGATGAACTTCCACAATTTAGCAGTTAATGCGTTTCAGTTGCTATGATCTGAGGAGAGTGCACTCTTTCTATGACCTATGAAGTGATGAACCAACAGAGAGTAAAGACGTTTCAGATTTTAGGGAATGAGGGCACGTTCTGATTCACCATTAGCTCTGTTTTTATTGCCATTGAAGCCTAAAAGAGACTGAAAATTGTCATGAAGCAACATCCAGGAAAACTTTAAGGATGAGGGACTTCTGGACTGATAACTCAGTTGGCAAAGTTGGTCCTGTAAAGCTCTCTTTTACCTGATTCCTGGAAACAGGAAAAAAGTGATTGGGTGTGGCAAGATCTATTAGTCTCCTGAAAGTGTTTAATTTTGTGAAAATATTAATTTTCATTTGAAGACCAATATATTTCTAGTCCTTTGATGCTGCAGGAAAAAAAAAAAAAAAAACCTTGAGGATATTCCATGGATATTCCATTAGGTGTACTCCAAAGACTCAAGTTACAAGGCAAACAAACCCCACCTGTACATGTGTGAATATGTGTATATATATACACACACATATACACACACACACACACATATATATGTGTATATACACACACATATATACACATACATACAGGTATACAGATATATATACCTGTGTTATATATATATGTATTATAGCTTCATTATTTTTTTAGGAATTATTTTACTATTTGATTCAGGTTCCACTTGCAGAATCTTAAAATATTTTCAGCCTTCATTAGAAAATAATTGTTTCTGATAGTATTTTATCTTTAGAAACACGGTTAGTGGGTTTGATACTTATAACAGCTGTCTGTAATAACATTTGCATTATGTGTCATATTTTCTAATTTTAGGTGGGAAGAAATAAATCATTTTAGGTTCTCTGTAATAAGTCACATGATATGAGCAAGCGCATCAGAGAGCAGGTATATCCATATGGATGGGCATAACAGTACAGGTCAGGACTAGTTAGCCTATATAAGCTTCTTTAAACTGTGCCCTGCAAACATAGGTGTGCCTCCTCGTATTTCGTAATGATTACAACATAAAAGTGCTATGAAAGAAGACTGGGAAACTGTTTGCATTTTTACATTTGTCATTTGAAACTATCAGGTGCAGAACTCGTGAGCAGGATTCATTGCTGAGGCCTGGCCTTACCTGCTCCTCTTACCAGGGAGACTGAGGCAGCCAGTTCAGGTGTGATAAGGCACTTTATGGAAATTACTGAAATTAGATTTTTTTTGTCTTGTTCAATCAGGGGTCCCCCAGAAAGCAGAAACTAAATGGGCAGTGAACAGAAGACCGCAGACCTCATCTAGGAAAGTCAGCACAGCTTCCTCAGTCATCCACAGACATCATTTTATTGAGACAAGACAGATTTTTCAATTTCCCAGAATGGCAAAGAGGAATGTACAAAAATGAGTAAAGGGAAACTACAAAGTAGTTTGGTCTCTGTGTCTGAAATTAAGCATCAAAACCCATTTGCACTCAGGTTTCTCTGTTTTGGCCACTGCTTTAGAGGATTGTTACTTTATTAACATCATTACTGATATTTTGGTAGAGTAATAAAAAAAGAAAGAAAAAAAAGGCAATATTCCTAGTACTAGAATTGCAGTTACAAGATACACTGTATTTGTTAGGTTGCTGACAGTATCAGCTGTAGAACATACTGGAAAGCAAGAAATTACCAGATGTCAGCACACCGTATTGTTCTGTATCTGCCAACTTGCAGAAATCCTAGCTGGCCAACTGAACAAATGCAGTGACTAGTGCTTTTATACATGATTCTTTTCCCCATTTTCAGACCCATACAAGCCCCATGAAGGTGTGAGTGCGCCAATTCTGAATGTAGTTCTTATGAACAGCTGACTTTTCTTAATAAATTTGTGCAGACTTTTTTTTTCAGTTACCTCATAGACTTGCAGCATTAAAATGTCTTTGACCCTTAGATCTGACACATTAACCTCTCCTTTGCAAATTGGCTGGGTCTGATGCCAAGCACCTTACCAGCGTTGCTGCTGCATTCTTCATGTCTCACGTAAGCATCACATCCCTGGCTCCCTTTTGGATGCTGTGCGCTTTAGTCCCTGCCTTTTTTTCTCTTGTGCATGGGCTCCTCCCCTTTGGCTTGGAATGACTTAAAGGGAGCAGCTTGGCCACCTGGATGCTCGTCCCTTTTCTGCACCAAGACAGCCTTTGCTCCATGCTGGCTGCTACAAAGGAAATCTCGCTCCTGCTTCTTGCTATGCAGCACTGAAAAGGGAATCTACTTTGGGATCTCATCTCCTGGTGCCTGTGGTCTTCCTGCTTATTCAGGTACTTTGTGTCTAATTTAGACGTGGTGGTGATGGCATAAACCTGCAAGAGCAGAATCTGTGGAAGATCCTTAGCTGCTGGTAACGTGTCTTTAAGGACTATGGCTTGAATGTTTTCCATCTTCCTTTGGAATCAGTTTGAGAACAGGTTTTTACTCTTAATTGTCTGTGAGATTGAACCAACAGCCTTGGAAGCATCTAGGGTAGAGTGGCTTTTTGGGATAGAAGCACCTGTGTAAATGGGTCTAGTGGTAGGGATGCAAAGTGAATGTGTCCGGGCAGCTGTTTGTTCTGCAGTGCTTGTTCCACTCCATCTGCCCACTGAGCTGTTCACTTCCTCTCTTTGTGTCCTTGAAGTGGTTTTTCTTTTTTTTAACAAACATATATTAAACTTCCAGTTTAAAAGCATATGAAAAACAAGAAAATTCTGGGTAGATTTTCTCTTGTCTTGCTTGCATTATAAGAATTTTATATGGGCACAAATTGCTGCCTATTCTGATCTGGCTGCATTCTCATATTTAATTGTCAAGACATTGCATGTAGAATCAACCCCTGCTTCTACTGAACTATATTCACAGCAGCAAATACTATCCATAGTAATTAAAATAGCATTTTTTTTTACTCATCATCTCCTAAGTTTTTCATTTTTTTAATGTGAGCAACTGTTGCAAGTTTATTCTAATGACTGTAGAAAACAAAATTTTTATTCTGTATCTGCTTGGTTTCTAGTTCATTTATCTTTACTAAGTATTTCTGGCGTACATGATATTCTTAGATTTTTTTCAATATTAATGGAAGGAATTAATTAATGGAATCAGTATTAATGGAAAGAATTAATATAAACCTATATAGAACACAGTGTGATACACTGTAAACAGTAGGATGTCACCCTCAGTGCTAATGTCCACAAATCTAATCAGCAAGAATCAAGGAGAAAAAAACAGGAAAGAAGAATAAAAATGGTTGCTTCATAAAAATGGTCTTTGCTTCTTATAGCATATGCAAAATCCAATGCTAAAGATGCTGCAGTAGGATCTTCAATGCAATTCCTTCCTCAGAAAGGAGGAAGGAGTGGTTACAAATCTTGCTTCATCCATTACTTCTGTCAGTCTGTCATACTGACAGAAATACCCAAAATCTTAAAGCTGCTCTGATAAATACTTGAATGCAGTTCTGTTTTCTCTACTATCTCAAGGGGAATATGAGAAATCAAGAGAAGGGCAGTCACTGTGATCAGGAGTAGGAAGCACTGCCCCATGAAGACTCTCTAGGCAACCTAGGCTTCTTCTTGCAGAATAGCTGAATGGGGGCAGAGAGAATATGAAGAAGTCTCAAAAATGCTGAGTGCCAAATCTTGAGGGATTCACCATCCACTTCCTTTACTAGGCAACTCTGTGGGCATCAAATGAAATTGTAGAATTCAGATTCAAAGCAAAAAAGGGAGATGCTGCAGAAAGTCGCTCTGTGTAACACATTGTCAAAGAGCGTTGTGGATGCCAAAGGTTTACAGGGATGTAAGGGGAGATGAGATGAATACATGAAAGAGAAACTGATGGTGGTTCCTAAATGTAAAGAAACAGCATCCAGCCGTTCTGTAAACATCCATTTTTACCTCTGTCGTAGAGAGAATCCTAAACTAGGTGGTCTGTACTTATTTCAGGTCTTCAGATAAACCTTATATTTTGGGGAATATTCTAAAAGCCTATGTTGTTAAAAGGTCATTGTGAAATCACATTTTAATTTTCTTTGCTGCTCGTTATATTCTTTACAGACAGTGATAGAAAGAGGAGAAAATAATAAGCAAAAGTGTTTCCTAATACTACTCCTTGTCACTTATAAAAGCAGAACTGGTTTTTACAGTTGCGTGAAGCTTATCTCATGCAGCAGGCTGCATTGTCACAGCACAAGCAGTTCTGGTAAAACAGTGATCCATTGTTTTAAATGACGTTTATTTCACCCTAATTTTCGGAACCCGAAGAGTCTCACTGTAGCATAACGTGATGCCCTCTTGTTTCCCTCAGCAATGGAGAAGGTGGTTGCTTGTTTGTACAAGAGGCCCAACGCGCTTTGCCGGCTCATTTGCTTTCCCTGGGCTGGAGGTGGAACAGCTCAGCTTGCTCAATGGGGCAGTCTCTTCAGCAACTCCATAGAAGGTCAGTCATTGAGGTTGATAAAGAAGGCGCAAGATGATTGCGATGGGCAGTTGGAAATGCTCAGTAGTCTTTTTTTTTTTTTAAAGAGAATTTAATGTTCTTGAGAGTGCTGCAAACTTTTTTTCAGTTGTTTAGTTACCATGGGCCTTATCCAAAAAGTCTGAGTTTACTGAATTTCTGTGCCACTGTGGAACAGCTGATATGGCACTGGATTAAATTCTGTGTCTCCAGAGCTAAATTTCACAAGACTGTAGGATGTGTGACTGTTTCAGAAACTATTGGTATGATTAAGAAACAGCCATGCCGTGACATATTGTTGATGTGTTAAATCAACAAGTGAGCAATGAAGATATAAAAACTTGATTTTTACTGTTGAGAGGCTGCAAAGAAATGCGTTTGTTACCCAGAGTGTCTACAAGTGTCAAAACTGAAGCTTAAGCAGTGGTTTTGTAACTGTGAATTGTATTTAATTACACAGCAGTTTTCATGGCTATCAGGTTTTATCAGCACTAAAAAGATCCACTACTGAACTGTTTTAAGAGGAAGTAATATTCCAGACTTTCCAGCAATAAAACAAGTATAATTTGGCATTAATAACACTGACACTGCAATTGTACCAGTCCCCTAGAGGTTGTGATGCCTCCTCTAGACTGCTGCACAAGTCACAACTTTCTTGAAATTAAAGCAAACAAACAAAAAGTCTTCTGTTCTGAGGGGAATAGAAATTACTATGGACACAACCTAGGAACAACTACAAACTCGGATGAACCAAACCACGTTCCTTCAGAAGTATTTTAGTTATTCTCATATAAAAGACATGAATGTTTTTGTATGACTATGTGTGGTATTATGTAGTGGCTTGTACTGACTGTAGTAAAATACTTTGTGTGTTTGAACCATTGCTTCAATATGGCAGATATGCCTAATGTCAAGGATATTGTGAAAAATTAACATTTTTTCCTGCTGAACTCATTCCTTATTTTCTCTAAAAAAGGACAGAAAAACAAAGAATGTTAAAAGCAATATAAGGGTGAAATGTTCCCTTTTGTGTAAATATAAAATGCTATTAATTTATACTATTATTCCAGGTTTTACTGTGCAATGTGTTGGAAGAGCTTGCAAGGAGAAAAACAGGGACTGTAGGATGCCAATATATTTTGTTAAATTTCTAATGTTGGCCTTGAGAGGACATTCTTTACACAATTCTGAGACTTATTGTTATTGAAATCAATAAATTTGTCATTATTACTAATAATAGTAATAAAGCTGCTTTGAAACTTGAGCAGAGATCAGGACCTTGTTATCATTATAAGAGAGAATTCCTGATCTGGAGCATTTGAAGCATGAGCTCAATTGGGAAGGCAACATTTGTGAGTAAAGAGAATGACAGGAACCTAAACCCTCTTTAATCACAGGATTAATAGATAGCAGTAGCAAAAGCACAATGAGGTCAGCTGTAAAAAGGATTCATTTAAATAATCTGTATATTCTGTGGAAGAGAATTAAAAGATTTTCTGTAACTTAATTCAACTGAATTTAGTGTTTCTCCTCAAAAATGTCAGTAACTCTTTTTCCTTCCCTTCTTCCACCTCTTCTCCAGTGTACTCTGTAAGGCTTCCTGGAAGAGAATCTCGTTTTAAGGAGCCTTTTGCAAAAGACATGACGACTGTTGTTAATGAAATTGCAAGTGTTTTGTTAGAAGATCTGCAAGAAAAACCATTTGCATTTTTTGGTCACAGGTAAAAATATATGTATTTCTAGGTACCCTGATGCCTGGAAACATTATACTCTAAGAGTAGATGATTACTTGTCCTTACTTGCAAAAACTATAGAAAAACACACTTCTGCAGAGGTTTTTCAAGTCAAAGTGGATCTCTGAGACTGAGATTGCTTATTACTTCAGGCCCAATGTCTTCTAAAAATGGCAGTGTTGTGATCAATTTTAGCTTATACTGATAAATTATTATTTTGTTCATTCTTGATATTTGTGTCAGTGCTTATGCTGGAATGAACGCAGCAGGTGAACTAACCTTAAACCAAATAGATTTTGAAGATCACATAATCCTATGTACTCAAAATAGCAGTAAGAAACCATTGAAAGAAACAGAGGCGAAAAAGTCAGATTTATCAATCTAGTCCCAATATGAACATACTTTTACACATAAATTAGCAAATATCACTATAATTTATATGTAATACAGAACTATAAAGCTCTGTAAGCTTCAATAAATGTTCAGGATGGCCAGCCAGCACTGAAATTCAGATTATGCTCACGTTTTCCAGTTTTGCCTGTGTTTGTGACTACATTGCTTTAATTTCTCTTTTCCTTGCAGCTTTGGATCATACATCAGTTTTGCCGTTGCACTACACTTGAAAGAAAAATACGGACTAGAGCCAATCCATCTTTTTATATCAGGGGCACATGCGCCACATGTAAGTTACAGAATCCATAACAGTGTAGAACAAAATGGTCCATTAGCTGTCGTAATTAAAACACTTGTGGTGTCTGTATGATGTGCACAGTGAGTTTATTATACCCAGGGTACCCGACACAGAATGCACACAGAAAAATGTGCAGAAAAATGAACAAAAGAAGGTTCCGTTATCTTAGAGGAAATTAAATTCTGTGGTGGCTGGAGAATTTAACGTTACAGAATATTCACAGAGGCTAACTATAGCCTAAGGAGAATGAGCTCCTTAAGCTAATGCTAGACTGTTCTTGAATACCCTATGATTTATGATGGCCTTTGGCATAACACTCCAAAAACAATCCAAACCCAATACGAAGTGCTGTGCCCTGCTCTGTGACACGCAGTGTAACTCTCCTAACACGCTCGTGCATAAACCTCAGTTGCTCCTTTCTGAGCTCATTTGCCCTCTTCTGCTCATCCTCCCCATTCTTTGCTGGCTTTTTATGCCTTCTCAGTTCCTTCTGCTTTCCTGTTTCTTGTTCTTCTGCTGGTCTTTCTCAGGAAAACAATGAGGATTTGACTTTTTTTTCCCCCTTCTTTTTTTCCTGTTTTCTGACATCCTTTGCTGTTTCCATCCCTCTGTTTCTGGGGCTTCTTAGCGATATCACATGGGCTCCAGCTTTCTACCTCATGGAAGCACTTCCTGCAAATTTCCCTTTATTCAGGGGCTCTCTGTAGCCCCATACTACTTCGTATACACTACAAGATTTTGTTTTCCCTTACACAGATTATTCTACTAGTTTTATTTCAAAAATGAGTTAAACTTTGAAAACAAATCAGTTAATGATTATGTATCTGTGGAAGCTACAGACCTTCAGGGTAATTGTGTCTTGCTCAAAATCTGTATTTTCAGCAAACAGAGTCTATTTAAAGTATACTGTATGAAACATCTTATGTGTCTTTTTTGATGCTGGCAGTCTGAAAGCTTTCTTCCCATCAAAGGAATACATAATGTAGAGGATGAAGACATTATTGCACACATAAAACTTTTAGGAGGAACTCCTTCTGAGCTGCTGCAAAATGAAGACATCAGGAAACATCTCATTCTTACCTTTAGGGAAGATCTTAGAGTCCTTCAAACATTTTCGTAAGTTTAAAACAACATTATATTATATTTATACCTGTATTTTACATGTATATATTATAGTTTAACTTCTGTCTAATCATGTTGGCTTCCCTTTTCTCTTTCTTAGTAATTTGTTCTGGTTTCTATTGTAGAAAGATTATGGAACGGTAAATCATGTTTTCTCTGTTGAGTGCTTTTCCATGTGTTTCCTGATATTTATGCCAGGTTTATGCCACATTGCTCATCCTAACAGCTACTACTGCTATCGTAGTAGTGTATATGTCCTGGTAGAACTAGAGCTCTGCGTAGGATCCAAAGTTCACAGCTCCTGGAAGGAAGATTGAACGTCTTCTGTTGTTTTCTGAGGCCAGTAGACTCCACTAAATGTGCTTCATGATCGCTACATTCAGCTTCCCCATCCACTGCCCCTAACTGCGCTAACCCCACTGCGTGAACCAGGCGTCCATCCCTCTTCTGGAAGTAATTCAGGAGTTATGCATTGGAGGAGAAGAAAAAAAGGCCATTTCATATGTGGAGACAAAACCTAAACATAGGTATATTATAGAAATGTTTATTACTACACCTTTTTGTATTCGCAGTTTTGAGAAGGCAGACAGGAATATTCCCCTCTCCTGTGACGTTACCTGCTTTGATGGGTCTGAAGATATAGAACATGATTTAGAAGGTACTTTGCTCAAGTGTTTTCTTCTTACACTTGACTTTTTCTCTTGTATTGAATCAGTTAATGAACAGACTTCCCTAGAATCTTTTTTCTCCTTTTAAAATGAAATGGAAATTCATAGAGCAGTCTCAGTATAAACAGTCTCAGCCAAATCAGTTCATTCAGGATTTAAAATTATTATTAAATAATAAACTGGAAATGGCTAGTATTTAACATTTCTCTGACACTTTAAATATCTTTTTCAGCCTGGGATGATATAACAACTGGAGATATTTCCATTTACAAGCTTCCTGGAGGTCACTTTTATCTACTGGATCCTGCTAATGAAATTTTTTTGATGAAACACATAACCAGATGCATAGAAAATGCTGATCTATGAGCATTTCCCTCTGTTTTTATGACAGATGGTGTAATATTAGTCTTCAGCACTTGATAATTACTCTTTCTATACAATTGCATGCAGTTTCCTCAAAGCTGCTGTGTTATACAGAATATCTTTATTGTATTTTGTGAAAAGAGGAAACTTTTCTCATTCTTAAAAATAAACATTGTGTTTGGATCTTGTTTCTTAAAAATAAAAAACTCCT
>JAUBOD010000469.1:1244878-1270887 GCA_032353885.1 Nothura maculosa | reverse complement strand
TGAAAAGAGGAAACTTTTCTCATTCTTAAAAATAAACATTGTGTTTGGATCTTGTTTCTTAAAAATAAAAAACTCCTCCATTTTCCCTCTTCTCAGAAAGTGCAAGCACTTTATTCCATAACTATATTTGGGGGAAAAATCACAACTATATTATTTTACTTTTTGAACTTCTTTGTGTGCTAATAGGAAAATGCTAAATATAACTTAACACCTTCAGAAATCCACAATTCTTACAGAAAGATTAAATGAATAGGTACAAATTTATTTAGAATGAGTACAGTTATAGTCTAAAATACAGCATGCATGTAAATGCCCTTCAGGGCCAAACAACTTGTGCTTAAAAGATTTTTAGTGTGAGGTTACACAATAAAGAGTTAGTATTGCACATTCCTAGAAAAGTTAGTTCATTAGATACTGTAAAGTTAGTTATTAGAGGGAATTATTTGGAGTATTTTAGATCCCATATTTCTCTACCATTTCTTTTGCTTGAGAAATATAGGCATTCATGGCATCCTCCTTTGATAAGCCTGCAAAGGAAAGTATGAGTCATTATCTTTCCTTATTTGTTGATCTATAGCAGTGTTTATATGATGTAAAGTTAATTACTGTAGCACCTTTTTTCAGGTTCCATGCTTCCCACTTGGCTTTGCCTTTCAAATCTAGCATTCCTGGACATTCTGCCAAAATAAATGAATACTTTTATTTATTAAGATTTACTAGATAATATCTGCTAGATTTCATTAAACTATGGGAAGTAAACGATGTATTTATAGGAAGTACCAATATTAATGTCTCCAACAGTAGCCTGTTTATAGAACCCATATAGTTCCTTCAGTTCATCATCAGTCGGCCTTGTTTTTAATTTTCTTACATCTTCTGCAGCAGCATCGAAGTCAGCCTGATAAAAGAAAAGAAAACAAAACAAAAAAGTCTTAAATTCCCATCCCAGTGGGAAAGTCCTCAAATAACCACATGAGCAAGTAATAACTTAGGTTATTTTATTTTTCTGTGAAATAAGTTTAACAAAACTGCAGGTAATTAGAGGTATTCATTTAGAGTGCAAATAATCTATTCATCTTAATGCATCTAACATTTGCCCCAGCCCAGGATTAGGTGATATTCTCTGTCTACTAGGTCTCAGGAGCCCTTACTTTGTAGTCTTTTGTCCAGGCTCCAGAGTTACTTATGTGGTAATGGGAAGTAGCCACAAAGACAAGAGTAAAGGATGCAAAAAGATGCAGGTACTTAAATATGCTTTTCTGGTTACAGTAGTTTTTTTAGCTTTTGAGTTTGATCTGCATTTGCAAAAGCGCAGCCTATCACAGACTGGTTGATGTTGGAAATGGCCTCTTGAGATGATCTAGTCCAAGGCCCTGCTCCAGCAGGGACACCCAGAGCACGGGGCACAGGGCGGCATCCAGGCGGGTTTGGAAGATCTGCAGAGAAGGAGACTCCACAACCTCCCTGGGCAGCCTGTTCCGGGGCTCTGTCACCCTCACAGGAAAGAAATTCCTCCTCACATGGAGATGAAACTTTGTATGTTTCAATTTACACCCATTACTCCTTGCCCTGTCAGTGGCTGTCACTGAGAAAAAGGACAATTGTAAAGAATTTAACTAAAAAAAACAGATATCCAGGCATCTTTCTTCAAAGAAAGGCCCATTCATGGAGCCCCAAAGCTGCGCGTTCATTCATGTAATGGTAGCTCAGCTGCAGGCAGCAGCATCACGTGCAGCAGGCCCAGCGAGGCAGGCGGGTGCGCTGCAGGCCCTGGCACTGAATGAACCCTGGCTACTCTCCCACCGTCACTCACCACTGCCTCATCAGGTGCAGCTGTGTGTGTTTTTCTGCCTGGCAATTTAGTCTGGCTGGTTGGTAAGTGCCCAGAAAGCAAGTTCTGAGCCCGGAGGAGGAAGGCGAGCTACATTTGGAAGGCCTTGCCACGGCACAGCTGCTGTTTCTCACCTAGGGACTTTCGCAGTGGCTCTGTCACCATTTTTAAGATCAAGACTTTATAGTTGACTGGAGTAACTGCTACGTTTGTGTCAGTTCTGGACAGAGGGACCTTAGAGATGAGGTGCCGAATCCCACAGGCTGCCCCACTATTGCAGCAAAGAGCAGACCGTGGTGCAGCACAGGCAGGAGTTGACAAGGAGAGATGAGGCCCTTGGTTAAACTTCTCCTTGCACGTAACGGCTGGTGCTGCTGCTGAGCTTTGGATCTCGGAGGTTATTCCTCTTGCAACATTTATGGAGTCCTTACAAAAACACTGAGGAGAAAGCCCTTGAGCTAAGAACCCTGCAGACTTCAGTAATGCTCTAACTCAGCAAGAACCTTCCTATCTGCATAATCAGCAAGGAAAAGTTTCCAAGAGATTCCCACCAAGGCGTCACACAACCAAATGCCCAGCAGGTGCAGGAACAGAAAAAGTGGTTAGGATTTTAAACACAGAATATTCATTTCAAGTTTGAAAAATGCTGCTGTTGAGTGTAGATATTTTAAATATAATGATGGACTCCTCTTCCTTCGAACAACACTAACAATTAGCAAGACCGCACATACCACCTACCACACAAAAATCGGGTCATTATATAAAGTATATGAAGTGACAGAATTATGCCGTTCAATTCTAAATCAAATGATGGACAGATGATTTTCTTAAAGCTAAAGCTTCAGAGTTGAAAACATACACTTAGGCATATGTATTTGTTCCTGTTTACTAACAAGAATTCTAAGCATTAACAAAATGCAACAAATGAAGGGTTGGACAAAAAGTCTATTTTTTTCTGTCTTCTTTTGCTACCAGCTAAACTCTGCGGCTCTTTTCTAAGCCAAGCAAATAAGAGGAAGCACTGAACAACAAATGAAGGATTTTCCTGGAATTAAAAAACAAAACACCCAAAATATGTTGCACATAATTTAGAGAACCCCAAATTACATCTTCTGATGCAACTACATTTTGTTCCAGGCTATACATAAAAGCTGAATTAATAATGTTATCATGACCTTACAGCATCTCTTCTCTGAGCATTTTTAGATTCCATCTTCTCTATTGTTCAGTGAAAAGAATCAGCATTGTAGCAGGGATTAAACTGATTATGAAAACTATTTTAATTGAAGTGACTGGATTTAATTGGCTTGGCTCAGAAATAAAAATGGTTTCTGCAGACCACAAAGGCTCTTTATATATTCTTCTGGCTCTTTGTTCTGTACAAAAGAAATGTAAATACTTTCTCCTTCAGAGTTTTACTATCAGAAATATGGAACATGATTATTTGTCTTTCTGAAAGTTAGGAGAGCTGTAGGAGCTTTGTCAGACCTCAGGAGAAACAGTGGCTGGTTAAATATTTTCTAAAGTGGCTCCCAATTTGTCAGAGTTTAATTAACACCTGAGAGGCCTGACTGGCTTTGTTTTAAACACAGATTACTGAGGCAGGAGTTTGTGCATCAACATGTTCAGTATTTTGTTCAAGAACAGGAATGAACCTCACCACCCTGGAGATTTCTTGTATGGATAAAACTCTATTAAAATGAATATTTAATTCTTCATTCAAACCTCACCAGATGTAACGTATTTGTTTATGTATACAAGGTACCATAGGAAAACTGTTGTGATGTCTTTCTATCTCCTGTATCAGAGACATCTCCAATATTATCCATGCACGTACCAGTAAAACTGCATTCACACTCAGATAACACTAAGAAGGATTTAAATGCTGCTGCATCAATAATAAAGCAGAACTGAATTGCCCAATTGATTGTAGACAAAATAAGCTTCCGTTTTTGTACTGTGACCAATTCAGTATTTGAATCTCTGTCCAAACTGAGATTCAAACACTATTCAAGTAACTCAAAATATTCCCATTGCCCCGAATCATTTGTTGATTGAACCTTAACAATAAGAGGGAACCAGAACTGTTGTTAGAGACTTGCACAGACAAAAGACCCCTTAAAAATATATTGAGAAATGAGGCCATTAACTTCTTTTCTTATGCTTAGCATACTTTTATTTGGATCCATATGAAAGACACTTTTAAAAAATATATGGGTATACATCTTCTGCCCCAAGAGACAGGCAGAAATGAAATTTAAATACTAAAGGTTTCTTTCTTTAAGCTCCCTTACCCGAAACAGGATGTAGTTTAGGCTTTGCTTGCTTATACAACATGCTTAGGAGCATTTGAAAAAAACGTAATTTCCTTTTGATCATGTGCTAGTAAAATTCCCTTCAGCTCTCTGGATTAAAAGTGGAAGTATTTTCTGTATATTTATAGACACACAAATGCATAATAAAATACACACACATTAAAGATAAACACACAAAGTCTACTACCATGTAATACCTATGTTGTGGGGAAAACAATCCACAAAAGCCTGAGTGAATTCCTCATTTCCAGCAGAGTGTTTCAGCAATTTGCAAAACTAATCCTAGAGATACTGCTCTGATGAAAACTGTGTTTTATCCATTTGTCCTAAATTCCCCTAGAGCTTGATTCAAAGATGTTTTATGGGTATGGATGGTAGCTGTCAACCAAAATGATAATGGATAGGAAACCTCTGCTATACTGAAATGCAGAACATACAGTGCTCTGTATTTCAACCACAGATTTTCTTGGTGGTAGAACTGTAGATACTGCGCTCAGCTCTTTTTCATAGTGATTTATTGTTCATTTTTAAAGTATAAGAAGCTTGTTTTCTGCAGTGAGTAAAAGATAAACCAAAATGTGATTTCAGTGACTGCTGTTAAACAAGAGCGGTGCTGCGTTGGGACCCAGCAGTTCTGAGCGGTGGGTACCGGGCACCCCAAGGATGTCCTTGGGGCACCAAGGACGCCCCAAGTCACCATTGCCGCGCAGAGGAGGCTGCTGAGCTCCGTCCTTCTGCCCTGGCATCTAGGTCAGCACTCGCTGCCAGCAGGCCGGGACACTCATCATAATAAGGCTGGGATAAAGGGGCTGGCAGCGCCTGAGCTGAGAGGGACAGCAGAGAACTTGGAATTCAGCCGGGCATGGGCAACACAAGGGAAATATTCACGCACCGCTACAAAGGTGGGAGGCTAACAGCCAGCAGAGAAGATTAACTGCTCAAATCTCCTTAGGGTGAAGGTAGCTCTCTCCTGGTGTCTCATTGGCCTATTAAACACATACACTCTTTGAAATGCAACCTCTCCAAAAATGCACATAACCTAAAAAATACCCACTGCTCCCTTAAAAATCATTCATGTTTCCTCAAAGTACTAATACCATTGATTTTGAGTTAGAAGTTTCCTGTTGTGTTTTCAGCTCTAAATAACATTGTCTTAAAAAATAATCAAAAAACCTCAAACAGATACCTGCCTCAATGCCTGATGCAGTCCCAGCAAGCTCAGGTCCCCACATAAAAGAGCTGCTGCACGTTCCCAGCAGGTAAGTCTCCCCTCTCAGCAAACTGCACGACCCATGTATCTTTTTCAAAACGTGAGGTGAACATCTCTCCATTTGCAAAACCCAATGCACTCTCAACCTTCCAAGGCTCACGCACATCACCCACGCTGCAGAACACCCTGGATTTGGCATTAATAACCCCCTTGTGCCAAAGAAGCGCCGCTGCCTGGGACGCAGCATCCTGCCGTGGAGCCTGCAGCACATCCCTGCCTCCCTTCCCGCTGCATCCAGCTTCTGTCCGCTGAAGCTCCTACCTGGAGAGTCATGATGCTGGCGCAGGACACAGGCCCGGTCGCCCTGCAGGTCGCGTGCAGCGCCGCGGTGCTGAACGCTGTGGATCTGACCGCAGCCGCCGCGCGGCGGGACCGACCTTGGCTGCGCGCAGCGGAGCAGGTGCCAAGCGGCCTCCCCTCTGCGGCCGCTCTGCACAGCGCAGCGCAGCACCGAGCAGCGCAGAGCAGCACAGGGCAGCGCGGGGCCTCGCGCCCTGCAGCGGGGCTCGCCGGCGTCTCTGCACCTCTCCTTATCCCCTGGGCCTGGCAAGGCTTTTTATAGGTATTCACACATCACACAGTGTCACAGAATGGCTGAGGTTGGAAGAGACCTTTGGGGATCATCTAGTCCAACCTCCTGCTCCAGCAGGGACACCCAGAGCACGGGGCACAGGGTGACATCCAGGCGGGTCACCCACACAGGAAAAAAGTTCTACCTCACATAGAGATGAAATTTCCCGTGTTTCAATTTACACCCATTATTCCTTCTCCTTTAGAAAAACTGAGCTTGGGCTCCCTTTCTGCGGCCCTCAATAGTAAGGCCACCAGCCTAAGCAAAGGCACACAGCCACATTTCCAAGTCATTTGCTTGAAAAAGGAGCGAGTCTCTTTGCAGGGACCTACTGTGAACCTGACTTGAATTGCAATCAGTGCCCTTATTGTTCCTGTTCCTGCTGCCCCTGCCCCTTTCCCTGCCTTGCCTGGGCACACGGGGCTGCTCCAGCAGCACAGTGAAAAAGCAGGAGCATCATTTGGGGGTTGCCAGATGTGCACAGTCACACAAATAAAATCCCTCAAGACACACAAATGAAATACCTCAAGAATGTAGATGTCATTTTCTTTTGAATAAAATTCTATTGAAGACAAAATAAAAGAGCGTCTAAAGAACTAACAAACTAGCCTAATATCGGACATATTAAAGGAAAAAAAGATCTATCACTGCTGATCTGTTAGTTCAAAATTCTTTATTGCTTCAGTACGTTTATATTCATCATTCCTTACATATGGTCAAGATTTTTAAGTCCATTAACTTCCATAAATCCATTTAAAAACAGTTTTCTCCCAGTTTAAGTCAAATTAAGCTGAGGCTTAAAGAGAAAACAAAGCAAGTGGACTTCATTAAATATAAACAGAGATCAATAACCTTTGAAATTAACTCGGGCAACTCTTGGCTCTAAAACAACAGCAAGTCCCAGGCGGGTACAAGAAGTCACGTGCAATATTATGTTCTAAGGTAAATACAGAAGTGGAGGGCACTTTTAAATGTGTTAACACTTCACAGCAGAGGCTGAAAGGCACCTGGTACCACCAGTTCTTGCCTGTCACCTGTCAGTCACTACAGGTAACCTACATCACTGTGTGACAGCCACAGCACACGGCAGGGACAGGGAGAGTCACCGCTGTGAAGTGACACGAAACTCCCACTGGTTTCCATTGGCCACGATTTCACTCCTCACACAACGAAACTGATGTGTTATTAACATGACCATTTAAAACTTGATGACAGAAACTTATGGTAACACCCAATGATTAAGAGGCTAGGGTTAAACCCAGCACTAAAACCAGTGCCTCGCGCTGTCCCGGCTGCCCCCATGAAACCGCGCGGCTCCAGCTGGGAACCCGGCCCGGGACCGGAGCCGCCCTTCTAGAGCCGGCCCGGTTCGGGCGGTGCTGCCCGGGTCGGGGCGGTCCTGTGCGGAGCAGGGCGGTGCTGCCCGGTTCGGGGCGGTGCTGTTCCGATCGGGGCGGTGCTACCCGGGTCGGGGCGGTGCTGCCCCGTTCGGGGCGGTGCTGCCCCATTCGGGGCGGTGCTGAAGGGATCAGGGCGGCCCTGCCCGGTTCGGGGCGGTCCTGTGCGGATCAGGGCGGTGCTGCCCGGTTCGGGGCGGTGCTGTGCGGATCGGGGCGGCGCTACGCGGGTCGGGGCGGTGCTGCCCGGTTCGGGGCGGTGCTGAACGGATCAGGGCGGTGCTACCAGGGCCGGGGCGGAGCGGCGCCGTGCGCAAGCTGGGCGGTCCCGGAGCTGCCGCCGCCGGGGCCGGTGTCGCTGGGGGGCCGGAGCGGGAGGCCGGGCGGGCGGGCAGGGCCCCCTAGCGGCCGGCGGGGCCCGTTGCGCGCCCGGGAGCCGCGCGGGGCGTTTCGGGAAGGCCGCGGATGCGCAGGGCGGCGGAGGTGAGTGCGGAAGGAGCCGGGCCGGCCCTCGTGGCCGGGCTCGGGCCTCTCAGCGCCGCTTATTTATTGTTAATATGTTGCCTCCCTGCCCCATTTCCTGAGTAGAAGGTGCCTCAGGAGACGGGCGAGGCGCGGGGGCCGCGGGCCGCGCACGAGGAAGCGCCGGGGCCGCCGCCGCCCTCGCCCCCAGCCCCGCTCCTTGCGCGTGTCCCAGTGCGCGGCCGGTTAGTGCGGGGGCGGCCCGGGGGCCTCTCCGCGCTGTAGTCCGCAGGGAGGGAGCAATGGAAGTTGCCAGAATCCCCTTGGGATCCGGGGTTTCCCTGCTGGGTCCCCAGGACAAAGTGTGGATAGGGATGTTCCCAGCAAACGTTAGGGTGTCTGAGCTGTGCCTTGCCTTCTTCATCCCTGCACAGCGCAGGTGGCAGAACAGAAGGACACAGGATGCCTGTCATCCAGCGTGGGACTGCATCGCTCCGCAAGGCGAAGAAAATCAACGTGAAAGTGTGCTTGGATGACCCCTACGTTATTCAGTGGAAAACCATAGATGGAGAGGATATGCATTTTATACTGCAGGCTTTGGAAGAAAGGATTAAACACGTTGGACTTAAAAAGGTTGAGGCTCCAAGAAGGAAAAGACGTTCCACCCCAAAAAAGCAAGTGGAAAGGAAGGGTGATGTGGCCAGCAGTGAGGTCCCGAAAGAGAAGGAGACAGAAGGCAGTCGACCAGAGCCAGGATGGACTGATTTAAGTATCAGAAGGCAGCTCACCATTGGAATTAATGAAGCTACAAAAGCTTTGGAAAAAAATGAGCTGATTCTCCTGTTGGTGTGTAAGTCTGCAAAGCCTGACATGATCACATCCCATCTTATTCCCCTGAGCGCAAGTCGGGCGACGCCAGCGGGGCAGGTGCCCCGTCTCAGCGAGACCATCGCGCCGCTTCTTGGCCTAAGCTCTGTTCTAGCGTTAGGCTTTAAAAGGCAGTCTGACCAATTCACAGAGATGGTGGAAGCAATAATTCCAAAGATACCTGCCCTGGAAGTGCCATGGATTATTCAGGACGGGGCTGAGCAGCCTGTGGCAGATGCACCCTCGGATTCGCCAGGAATGCAGGATCCTGAGCAGCTTGCAGAAGCAGAGCTCGCGAGCCAGAAGCGGAAGCGTGCGAAGAGCAACCGGTTTGGCTCTGCACATGTAGTTCTGCAGCCTTTGAAAATCAAGAAGCTTCTTCCAAATCCCAATAAGATAAAGAAACCACCCCGCAAAAAGAGAAAAGCGCTGTCATTGTAATTGGTTTCAGTCCAACTCTTCCTGTTGATTTTATTTTTCAGTCAATATCGAACACTGAACAATGCTGTAAACCCTCTCTGTGTGAAACACTGCTCAGTGTAACTGAAGTCAGCTCTGCTGCTTTCAACTGAGGTTCTTTATGCTTTTGTATTAAAGAATATGGCTGATGTCTGTGTGTCTGTATGTAGGGCTAAACACTTGCATGTTGAGATCATGGAACAGAAATCACTGCATAAACATCTTGAGGTCATAGCAGATACATCCATGAAGTTGATGGAAAGCACTTTGTTTTTGTATTTTTATACAGATGAACACATTTGAACAGGAGCCACTGTCATTTAAGTGTAATTATTCAGACAAGCAGATACCCAGATTGTTAGTTTGTTTAAACAATGTCCATGCTGGCAAACCTTTTAGAAACTGTTCCAATGCTTGTTTCATGTAAACAGCTGTAACTGATAATACTGGCAAACTTCTCTTTTGGACTTTCATACTTTGCTGTGCTGGACACGGAGCTTGTTTTGGTCAAGGACACGTGCAGACTTGGAGTCCAACCATATCTTGTGTCTCATATGCTAAAGAAAACAACTTTGCTTTCCATATCCACAACAAGACCAAATTACTACATTCCTGCATTCTGAAAAGGATCTCTGTATGCAAATTATTTTTATTTTTTTATTTTTCTTATGTTAAAACCAGTGCTTGTATTTCCCACGCTAGCTCCTGCTAACAGCACATTTAAAACAGTCTGGAAGGGTGATGGCTGGTAAAGCACACTCGTGTTGCAGCAGTTCCCTTTCAAGCACCTTGCTGCCCGCTCGGGTCTGCAGCTCTGTCCAGGTGGGTGCAAAGTTACTGTAGGGAAGGAGTTAGAGGAGGTTGCAGCAGCGGGGCAGGAAGGGCTGGGGGGAGCTGTGCAGCCTCCTGAAGCCTGCTGTGTTTTCAGGAACCCGCCTGTGGGTGGCTGCTGTGCTGGGGGCAAGTCTGGAGCACAGACGGGTGTCATCCCTTGGAGCACTCCTGCTGGGAACACCCCTCAGCTTCAACTTCCCACTTCCCAACGACCCTCTCCTGGTGGGGCAGGCTCAACCTCCACATCCTCTGGACGCCTGTGGTGCTGCAGTGAATTCCCAGAGCTGAAGCATTCTGCTGGCCAAGGTCTGAGCGCTCAGTAGGGGCAGAAGACACTCTTGGATTAAGCAGCTACGAAATCGCAGTTTATGGGCAGGATTTTCCAGGAACTTCTCTGTCCCTCCCTCAATACAAAAAACTTCACAAGCTGGAAAATGAGACAAACTCGCACCCCTTAGATGTGGAAGAAAACGATGCTCTGTCCCCAGAAGACAGCACAAGAAGGGGGCTAAGTCCTTCCCTTGTATGCAAACATCTCCACAGCAGCCACGGCCGGTCCTACCGGACATGACCCTCTCATAGCCTAGGAGCCTTTCCAAACAATAGAAACGGAGATTTCTCCTTGGATTTCAGAAAACAGGAGGAAATAAATTGTTTTTTTTTTCCTCCCACCTCTCTTTTTCTCTCTTTTGGGAGTAGGGAGATCGAAGGCAGAGGAAACATGTCCCTCATTTGCCTGGCATTCAAGACTACCATCCAGATTAGAGGCATGTGGGTTCAGATCATTTCTTAGCACAGAAGTATGTTGGGCACCAGGCGAGGGCTGTGCACTGTTGTCAAAGCAAGACAAAACACACTGAAGTGCCACAAAAAATCCCTTCTTTAACCCAGGACACCTCAATGCAAATTCCTAGCAGGGAAAGCAACTTCTTGCCTTTTGAGAGTTCAGGTCTTTTATGGAGCTGGGATTAAGCCCCTCCTGTTCAGACAGCGAAAGCTCTCCCTGCAGCCAGCGAGGTGACCGTATCTCGAGGGCAAAGATCCCCTCACAGTTTAACCACAGAAGGAAAGCAGCAAAAAAAGAGGTACACCAAACTCCAAATCATCCACACATTCAAAATGGAGGAGAAATAAAATGAAATAATCGTAAAAAGCTATAAGGAGGTGGGATAGGGCCAGCAGTTAGGAAGAACAGACAAATTTATCTTCATCTAAATTGATGCTTTAAGTTCCAGAATTCGACTTTCAGCAAAACTTGCTGTCAAAATTACAGGCATGTTTAAAAGGAAAGTTTAGACATTTGCATTTCATGAGATAGTCAAGTCACATTCAAAATATGCTCACAGCACAGAGGCTTCACCACCACATTTTGGCACTTTCAGCTCCAACAGTTTCTCACCGCAGCTCCTCTCGGCGCTTGTATTACTGCAGCATACGTAAAATCCAAAGAACTGCTACCGTGTCTAACTGTGACACCGTGCTGGAACGTATATAAAGTGCTCCAGGAGCCACTCTGGTTGCTGAGCATTCACAAGGGAATTAAAACAGCTCTCCCTCCACACCAGAGCATCAGCCCTCTTGCATTTCAGGAAGAGCAGAACACAGGCCTCCAGGGACCGAGGACTGCTTGCCAGCCACGTGTACAGCTGACTCTTTGCTCCAAAGTCAGGATAAAAACACTACCAGGAACAAGTTAGGAATACTTATTTACACAAGATACTTCTCATTAGAATTACAGACTTCATAAGAAATCAAAGTAGACAAAGGAATATGTGCAATTTTGCAGAAGCATTGAAAACATTCAAACTATAAATATCCTGATAGCACTACTAAAACTCTTAGTTTTACACACAGGCTGATGTTAATCTACTGAGGAAAAACTAAGTTTTTGTGCCACAACTGTAAATTAAGTACAGTAATGTATAATCATTCCAGCAACATAGATAACACCTGCACTGAACAGTGCGATACTGTTAAATCAATCCACTGATCTATTGAAGATCAAAGTACAAATCTGTATTTTTATTGATTTGGCAGCATTGCTTATGGAGAAATAAATGCACTAGTTAAACCAGTACATCGTCATACTGCTCCGGTTACAAAAACATCCAGGACTTTCATAGAGCTACAAACGTATCATACTTCATGATTTTCCCCCAAATGATGATATCCACGTGAAGTAAATAAGCAAAGATACTCGAGTTTGTATCCTTCATTCTGTTACACTGACAAACATACACCACCACTTAATAAATAGAAATGCAGCAGTTCATCCACATAATAGCAAATATTTGTGTACCCTAATCCACCACTGAAGTTCAGTTTGTACAAAACAGTCTTTTCTACAGAGTGGAAAAAAAATACCTTCTTCTCATCAAGGTGCAAGCTAAGCTTTGAGACTTAAATGAATGTGCTTTTATTCTTTTCATGGACAATAAAAGAGTTTCATGGACCTTCTGATCTATCTGAAAATGCACAAATGTGGTTGCGTATGGATTTCCCCATTGTTCAGGTTTTAATGGACTAGCTCGGTATCTCTGACGTTTGTGCTTTTACTCCTCTTGAATCACACCGTTCCAAGAGATGCTATGGAGACCAAATTAACTCAAATGATGACTTCAGAGTTCTAGGAACACCAATGTCCTCATTGTAATACAAGGCCAACCTAAAGGAGAACAAAAACACCGTAGTTTAATTATGGCAATAGAATTTTAATTAGCCAATTATGGATCTTAAAAGTATTCAATTAAAAAACCCACACATATATATATAGCAAAATATTAGCAATACATTACAACAGCAGAACATTATTTACATACATGTTAAAACTTCTGTCAGGGCAGATGAGTGTCTTATTATATCTAATGGAGTTCAGAAGCTCTTATTCTCTTACCTTTTCAGATTCCATGCCAGGACATCTCCAATTGTACAAATAATACTGCAAATTGCCATCTCCAATCCCAAACTTGAGTTTTTCCAGGAATGTTTTATTTTCCATCAAGTCTAGTGCATTGAACACATCAAATCCTTTCTGGCAAGAGCAAAACATTATTTACATTTTACTTTTAAATCTCTAAATGATACACTTTAAATGACACACGTGTTGTACCAGCACCAGGGGAGCTCATTCAAAGGTCCATTTAACCAAACCAGGGATCAGTGCAAGTCTGTGCGTGTCGAGCGTGCTAAGACGTTCCAACACCATCAACATAACTTTCTAAGCATTGAGGAGTAACAAGATTAAATGATAAAACCTTGAGCACAAATCACCTTTTCTACATAGCAGAAAAATGAGAACTTTTAAAGTAGGGGAATATTTTACTGATTTTTTCCATTCTTCTGCTACTGAGTGAATACAGTCACCAATATGATATTGGTTCTTTACACAGTTCAAGCAATTGCATGCACCTCAGGTGTGTCATTCCCGAGCATCAACCAAAGTCAAAAGGAGAAAATATAATATACAGATCTCATCAAATGCACAAATAGCTGCAACAGTAAAATAAAATAGAATACAATCCATAAATTGCTATCAATTCTCATTCCCTCTTCTTTTCCTAAGAATGTTTGTGTGAAAGAAGCAGAAGAGGAAAAATACTTACTGATTTAGCTATAATGAGTGCATCATTCATTAAGTCCAAGAGCGGGGTCTCTGTATGAATATTGTAGAAGGAATAGGCAGCTTTGAGGCTTTTATGAACAGGATGGTGCATCACTGTTGAAGGTAATGTGTAGAAACTCAGGAAGTCTGTTAAAATACCATTTGAGCCCTTAAAAAGAAAAAAAAATAGTCACTCACTAAATTCAATGAGTGTGTTAAGGATGTAAATTCTTAAAATATTTACATATTTTTTAAAAATGATGTGTGCAATCAATATTTTAAAGATTCACCAGAACAATTGTTTAGTGCATTACAGAGATGACTTAAAAACAGCACACTAAATTTCTCTACGTCACCTCACAAGGATTTTAAGCACTAGTAAATCTAAATTTGTTAGAAGGAAAGTCTAGTCCAGCAACCATTATAAAGCAAGTGAAGACATTTAAAATGGCACTGTCAAAATTAAATCATCCTGTCCCTTATGCCAGTTCTAGTAGATACTTCTGTGAGCTTCTGGGTTCAAGTCATGAACGTAGACAAAACTAAAGCCAGAGAGAACAGGAGGGAGGGAAAGGAGGGGCAGTTGGTCCATGGAAGAGTCCAGTGAGGACCAAACTGCTGCGCCGGGGAATGTGTGAGAAAGGCAGGAGGGATGAGCGGAACCTCTCCTCTCCAGCAGCAGTAAGTTTCTAAATTCAAGTGAGAGGCTTGGACAAATTCATGCTGCAGAACACCGAGCTTCACAGCCTGCAGCTTCTGTGAGGAGCTCATTCATTTAATGATTTTAGGTGTTGATCACTTTTAAATGACGTTGCCACTTAAAACAAAAAGCAGCACACTATCAACACACTATCTGAAGTAAGATGTTTTAGTGAGGATTCCAAGGAAAGATCTACCTTTCTCTGCTACTTTTATCACAGCTGCCCCCTACCTCACCTTGAAGATTTCTAATGCAGCTGCTGATGTATTCCTCTGTTGCTTATTCTGCAAGAAGGGTCATGACGGTAACAGTAACATCAAAGGATGTTGAATTTTACTTATAAATGTATTTTTATATATTTGTATGTATAGAAGTTTAAATATATTTTTCTATATAATATATATAAATACACACACACACTTTTACTGGATGGGGAAAAGTGTATTTTACTGAAGCAGTCAATGACAAACCATAACTGCCCATATTAGCAGATGCCCTTAAAATTGCTTTTAAAAAGGTTAAAAAATGAGCTTATTTGACACCTGAGGGATTGAAACTAAATTCTAACTAAATCCTCTTCTCGGTCATTATATCCTTTTTCCTTTATTTCTCCTTAGGAAAGCAGATTGGAAGACCAAGGGAGGAATGCAGGAATTCTTCCAAGATGGCAATAATTTGACATCTCTACATTCTTCTTTGAAGTATCCTATTGCAACTTGCATTTTCTCGTGAACAGAACATTAGAACACGTTAATATAGAAAACAAAACTTGAAATCATGACACCAAATTCCACAGCACATCTTTCATATTATCTGCATTTCCAAAACTTGATGTGACTTTTCCCAAAAAGCATCTTTGAGGCATTTCAGGAGTGTTTTACCTCTACTACAAAGGTGTCGATGATGTGATCCCGAGGTAGGAACCAGTGGGCTACCTCTTCTTCATCCATTACAGGAGCAAGATTGAACTGCTTCAAGTAAGTGTTGATCAGTTCCTGCACTGCTTTAGTATCTTTTTGCTCCATTGGTCTCAAACCAGAAGTCTTTGTGGCCTTATTGTAACAAAAGAAAAACAAATATTAAGATTTTGAAAAATAATCTGAATACACTGCAAAGGCTGGAAGTAGGTTGCAGAGTGCCTGCTCTCCGCTGCATTCCTTATTGGCCTACTTTACCCCAGCCTCCTAATTCATTATGCTATTTCACAAACTGCTTTCAATCAGAATTCCCTCTCTTCTAATTATTGAGACAGTCTGGGTCTCTTTAATATTTCTATTCCATTATTGGAACTATTTTATTTCTCCAGAGGAAGAGATGCTATTGCCAACATCCTAGACTTCACACATTTTGTATTCCTTTTTTTTTTTTCTTTAATGCTTAAAAAGCCAAACAAGTAAAATGCTTAAATAAATGAGACATAATTCGAGATTTTCCTTCCATTTCTGATACCTTTCCTAAATGTACCTTTTGCAGAGGGCAAAGCCTTGTGGAAGCAGGCTTGTGGAAGGAAGCAGCGTTGTGGTGCTTACACTATTTGGCCCAAAAAACCCTTTTAGCACAAAGTAGGAGATAAGTCTCAAATCCTGATTTAAAAAATGAACAAACAACTGATGCATACAGACCACTAAGTCACTTGGATGCTTCTGAAAAGTCACTTAAAACTATTTTCTATGTGTGTAGAATATATTTTCTCTAGCTACCTTTTCTTTATTGTATATAATGTATTACTTATTTTCCATAATTTGTTTTTGATTGAAATCTGGGTTTTATGACTTAGGAAGATGATCAGGAGAGAGCTGCTGTGACTTATAATGATTTCCCATTGTCACTCACTTTGAACTATAACCAGAACAAGGTACACAAGGGGAACTATTCTCTTCCCGTATTGTTTCCAGGAGAAGCAGTGCTACATTTACCACCAAAACATCTACTTGGAATCATCTAGGGGCCTTTTTAGCCTATTAAAAATGGCTTTAGTTTTGACAAAAGCTATATTTAGCTCTCCAAAATTAAACCCCAATTAATGTTGCTATTAACTGTCGAGCTCTGCTCGCGTTACCCACAGGTACCCGTGACCAGAGAGCCCACAGCAGGCAGCTTAACATAACCAAGAGCCATGGATAAAGCAATAGAAAGGACTGAGGGGAGAGGGGCAAGCGAGAACATGCAGTTTTCTGTAGAGTAAAGGGATGGTTTGTTCCCATAAGACAGCTTTCCTAGTAAGGCAGCCTGCGCTCCTGGGCGGCAGCTCCTTGGGAAGGCGGCTCTGCCAGTGCGGCTGCCTCGTCACCCCATCCCCTTGGCCCTCTCCTCCTGCCCTGTTCCTCGCTCTGGCACCCAGACAACCTCATTCCAGGCACTTGCTCTGGCACCCAGATGACCCCATCCCAGGGGTGTTCACTGGCACAACAGGATTCACTGGGTTTTGTAGCTGCTTGAACTGGCTCATCAGGAAACCACACGGCCACCAATACGGGTGTGTGGGCAAGGGCAAGGGGAGAGACTGCAGCAGAGTCCACTTCCAATGGCTTGTCCTGCCCAGGAAATGCACCCTGAGGCTTTGTGCCAGCCCACCTATTAGTTCAAATGTGAAAAAAAAAAATATTTTTAACTATCCTAGGTATGCCAGGACCTTTTTTATTTTGGCCAGATCAAGCAAATAAACGGTACTCAATGTTCTCAGGTGGTTTTTGCTGAGCCAGCTCATTACAGAAGAGCATTTTTGGACAAAATAGGATGAGCTGGAAGCTAAGGTGGAATGAAGGAATCTCACCATGTTCAATCATTTTTCAGATAGAATTTTCTGAGAATTTGAAGGTATGCAGCATTCGACTTTTATTTAAAATCATCTTTTACCATATTAATCAATTCTAGGCATCTTCAAATCTATTCAAAACATTTATAGGGTCAAGATTTAACCATTTTTTCCTCTCTTTCTTTTTAAAGAAAAGGGATTAACATTTTATGTTTTCTCAAGATACAAATCTATACTCCAGCAATAGTCTTCTCTGTTCAGTATAGCCCTTATGGTCTTTTTTTTTTCCCCATGCAGAAATATTATTCTACGTCCTGCAAGCACTGCCTTCCCACAGAAGAGCTTGTCCTGTCAGAGCCAAGCCCAGAGATTGGCAGCTATCTTGGGCCTCAGGAGCTGTGAGGATTCTCTAGGAGACCCACTGCTTACATCAGGAAGTCTGTAGAGCTTCATTGTCCTTTGCAGGGTCATGTTTCTACTCAAATGTGAAAATTTCACCTCAACCAGTTTTCTGGGGTTTAGTGATCGATGCCAATACCTGGAAGCAAGGTAAGTAATGAGATTAGTTTCAGTTTTATATGCATCCATTTTCCTTGCTTTCTCACACTGCTATTC
This sequence comes from Nothura maculosa, assembly GCA_032353885.1. Taxonomy (NCBI): domain Eukaryota; kingdom Metazoa; phylum Chordata; class Aves; order Tinamiformes; family Tinamidae; genus Nothura; species Nothura maculosa. The sequence continues at coordinate 1,253,210 of JAUBOD010000469.1, read as the reverse complement.
CCCATCCCCTACAATCGGTTTCTAACTAAGTCTACATTCCTGTCTACAAGAGGCTTCAGTAATAAAAATAGGAACAAATATCCAAGTAGTACCTATTAAACATGCTTGTAATCACAGCATCTTGGCTCTAAACAAATGCTTTAAGTTCTGAAAGGAATAATCACAGGCCTATGCATTCTAGTGCTTGCCATAGCCCTGACAATCTCATCCTTCTTGCATCTGACATGGTAATATTATTTTTGTTGCACTGGGCTCTATGCTTCCAAGAAGTCTGTCGTAGGGTTCCTGTCCTAGGAAATCATTGGGCAACAGAATATCCCTGTTCACTCGAGGACAATATGGTTTTTTACCTCCTTCCCTATGGAAGCTTACAGGACCTCTGAAGTTGAAGAGTATAAAAAAAACAAAAGGAAGAAAGGAGAAACAAACACATAAGCAAACAAACAAACCACACACACACACACACACACACACAAATACACACACAAATACACACACACACACACACACACACACACACACACAAATACACACACAAATACAGATGAAATCAAGTCGTCCTTTCTCCAGGAAAAAGGAAAGTGTTTCTAGAAAGCAAGCAGTGCCACCCGTAGAAATGCTCTGCCATCTCTGGCAAACAATTAGGTCAATAGAAAGTGTCCCAGTAAGAAAATTGGTTGCTTGGAAAACACAGGTGGGCCATGCTGTCCTTGCTGCCATAGCCTCCATTGGAAGGTCAAAAGAGGTATCTATTAATCCATTTGAGGTACAATAAACACACCAAAAATTAGATTCATAGATTCATGTCTGAAAAGATGTTTTGTCCCTTTTTCACATTAACAAAAACAAAAATAAAATGGGCCCAAAACGCACACACAGACCTCTACTGTAGAGTCTACTCCAGAATATTCAATTCATTTGATTTTTTTGCTCGTCCTGTTTATGACCAATGGCACTATAACAAGACTGCTGTCAGAACCACTATTGGTATGACCATCACGTAGGTTACCTGCAGGTGGCCACGGGCTTGGGGAGCACCACTCCAGCAGTGTAGACAGCCTGAAAGATTCCTTCCAGGTTCACCCGTCTGGTTATTTCCCGGATTAACACAGGCGCTACCCGTTTAGATCTCAATTTCTTATGGACACAGAGAAAATTGATTTCTACCATTTTCTTCATACTGAAAGGAAGTTAAACAGTGAAAGAGTTAAAGAAAAAAACCACTGAACATGCAATATTTTCACTCTCCTCACTTTAGTTTTCCCAAGGTGTGATGGAAAAATTCTACGTAAAAAAATAAATTTGTGGCAAGGTACATCTGCACCAAATAACTAATACTTTATAATACTGAAAGCAAAACAGGAAAACAGTGGATCAGACAAGCTGGGTCTAGAGCTTTTGCACTGCTCCTTTTCAGAGCTCTCCCAAGACTTTACCTGCTCTCTTTAAGATCCAGGAAGGCAACCAAGCACATGCTAAGAGGTATCGTAACACTGCACAATTTCTGGCCACTTCACAACTGTCTGTATATGAAGCTCTGTTTGAGAAAGTCCAGTCCAAGGGCTGACCTTCAAATACTTCTCAGCTGGGTCAGAAAATGCAGTGTTACTTCTTCTTCACTGTAAAGAAGCCATGTGTGGGGTTTGTGTGGAAACCTCTCTGCTCTTTACAGAGCTTCCTCCAAACCCTTCACGGTCCATGAGCCTGTTGTAACTTGGCAATTCCCTGTGGCAGTGGGCACCAATTTAAGGTTTACTTCATGTAGTTTTCCTTGTACAAATACGAATGCGATGGGCACTTTACCTGTCATAAATACGAATGTTTGCAGGGATGGCACTTATAAATCCTACTAGCTTTTTGTTTGAAGACACTCTAACCCCACAGTGCCACTGGGGTAACCAGCCGGGAGGACGTAGTGCCCTAGAATTGATGACAGAAATAATTACAAATTACTGCCTAAGAAGATGTAATAAAACACCCTTCTTTGCACTCCAGCCAGAGCAGAATGTGGAACTTGCTACTCACCACAGAAGAAATTCAGGTGAATAATCAAACCTAAACATATTATCATCATCTTCTACGTAATTCTCATTTAATAGTGTGTATAATTCCTTCAGCTGAAAACACACATGAAAAAACCCAAAGATTTATCCACACACGTCATTAAGAATTTACTTCAATGATCTGAGGCACACATAGAAATGGTTTTACTTACAACTTCAGCATTGCTAAGATCCAATGTGTCCCACATAAAACCCTGGGGCAAAGAATATGGCTCTAGGCGGACGTTGTCCTTATCTGGTTCAATTGCACCATGTGAAGTAATAACTTCATCTTTTAAGGGTGAAAGAGGAGAAAGAAGTGGGAAAAAAAGAGAAAATGAAGTTATAACACTAGCTTTCTTGACAGTTCTCAAGCCATTTTTAATGCTTTAACCTGCACTGCATGTTTTCTGATAATTATGAAATAGAAAGATGAGATTTTTTAAAATTAGTAATGCTACTTGATACTACTCATTCAGAGTGATCATGTTCAAAGAAAGCACTAGCTCACATATCTGATCTACTCCACTCTAGCTGATATCTGGTACTTCATAACACAGAGCACCAAAACAGCATCACGTGCACAGCACTTAACCAGCCACCAAGTCCGTGGTCTCATCGGGAGAAAAATTACATACTCCTAGTGCACAAACTATGGACCAGACCCAACTTTTGGGGACTTGAAGAGACCTCAACTCAGCAGGATTACTCGGGAGCAGCAGCATGGCAAAGCCAGGGCATTCAAAGGCTGCAGGTGAAATATGAAACTTGTTCTGAAACTTGTTCTGAAAATTTGACACGGAAACACGCTTTCTTCTCCTCCCAGTCCCTCAGTACATAGCAATTAAATAAAGAGAAACCCTTCTTCTGTGGGAATATTTGGCAGCTGCCAAACCTCAGAAGTACTAACTTTTCATTAGTAGTACAAACTTTAGCCAAATGACAGCCAATGCTGACAAATAAGCATGACCACTCAGCCTGGACAGCAGGCCATTGTTACCAGCATCTCTATGCAAACTCTGGAGGTACCAACAACCTAAAACCTGCCACTATATGGCAGGGCTTGGCCTAAGATTACAAATTAAAGGATTTACTGCTAATAGTCTTTAAGGAGAAGGCAGGTAGGTATTGAAGCAAATTTAATGCTGATCCCTACAGCTATTTCTTGAATTAACAGATTCTTCTTTTTTCCCCCCCTCTACCTGAATATATACAGTACATCAAACAGTGAAGACTCTCCAGCATGTTCATTCAGTAGGTCAGGAAGATTAAACAAACTCATTATTCAAATTAACTAAAGATTAAATAAATTCAAGAACAAGATCAAAAAGTGACTCAGAAATACTGAACAGAAACTCTACCATCCAAATTCAATAAAGCATATTTCCACTGAACAGCCCTAAGAAATAATTTTTAGAACTAATCTATTGGTCCTTTCAGGCTGACTAGTGACAGACTCATCTCTATTGAGCTCTTTTAGAATCTATTGACCACCCTGAATTCAGTTAATGGAACTGCAGTGCAGACACCTGCACTAGACTCCGAATCAGTTATGAAAAAAAGCTTCATTACGGCCAGAGCATTTTTTGATCTGCACATTACCATTTTTGTCTAGGCTCTCTCTCCACCTAGGCAGGATTATTGCCATTAGTTCACAAAGTTGTCTGGAGGGAGTTCATGTGGAAAAGATCCTGGTCATCCGCTCATATTGATCCACGAGAAAGGACCACATTAGGGGCTCTGCTCTGGACTTCTCTAAGCAAGGAAGTCAGAGGGAAATTGAATTTCCCCTGTGTATTCAGCTATAGAAATGGACTACTGTGCAATGATGGAGACAGAGAAAATGCTCTCATCCTTTAGTCTCTACTTCTGCTTAATCTATATCCATATCTGCCATGGAGACAAACCTTCAGAACCTTCAGGTCAGCCACGGGGCTGAGACTACTCTATTTGCAGGGTCCTCATGTTTCTTTGCCATGGAAGAACTAGAACTGAATTTGCAGGCATGAAGGGGAGGAAAAAGATGTAGAGAACAACTCTAGAAGAGCAGGAGTCGGCAGCTGTCTTCTCCAGCAGAGACTGACTGAAATACCACCAACTGTGGGCACAGCTAGATCAAAGCAGTATAAAATCTGTCAAGTTTCTTACAAAATTAAAGGCAAGGAGAGGTCTCCTTGCCAATCTCAAGTGGTACCAAAAACAGGGAAGGGACTCAGAGACAGCATGTCTTCAGGTACTGCATATTGTGGAGAAAGCAAGTGAACAAAGAGCAATAAAGGTGTTCATGTCTAAGAAGTGCTATGATTTGCTTAATATGACATGAAAATCAGTGTAATCTAAATCAGGAGAGTCATTATTTCTGTAGCACAAGATCCATCTATGGAAGGCAAAGGGAGAGGAGTGGAGAGTTGCCTCTTGTGAGTGTTTAATAGAGTTCTTATTTTCTATGAAGTAGAAAAGACTGCTAAGTCCTAAGGGACAGAGGCTAAAATATATACTGAAATGCTATCAATAGCCTATTCCAGAACAGGACGGCAAGAGTGAGATTCATTAACACTGTGTTTTGTTCCCACCACTCTGGGGTGCAAGCCCTTCACTAGTGAATCCCACATAAGTAACATAAAAGATTAAGGAACTGCAGGAACTCCACTGCATCCAGTTCAACTTCATATCCCTTTTTTAGAATGTGCCACACATCTGGCATGCATTTCTTTTAGCAATCACTAAGAGAGATCTTATGCCTAGGCCCAGTTAAACTTACTGAGTTTAGGTACAGGCTGTGTATCCCAAAACTGGTATTTACGTTTGGTGGCCTCATCAATGTTCTTTGCTGGGCCTTGGCAAGCAGAGAGCAGCTCCATGGCTCTCTGGATGTCCTGAAGCTTCTGCATTGGAATGGCTGGATTCTGTGCACAGAGACAAACAGAAGAGACTTACTTGCTATGTTCACCTTAAACACCTGTGTTTGTTCACTACGCTGTTACATATTATTCCATATACTTTTCTCTTCACAGGGAATTAGGCATAATCTTTTTGAAGCAGGTGAGCAAAAGCCAGCCAGCTTCACTAAAGAGGTAACAGTTTGGGGAAGTGTTTGCATTTAGCCATGGAATCTCAGTGTAGGCAATACAAAAACTGTAGTATTAAGATGGTATCATAATGCAAAGCTTATTAACCAATAAATAGCAGAAAGATCAGTTTAGATACCTTGCAATCTAAATATACTGTTGGGAATGCAAATAGAGACATGTGAGGTTGTACTTTAGACATACATTATAAATATAATTCAAATTCAGCATGGTTGAGTATTTCAGTTACACTGCATTGCTACAAATATCCACTTCTTAGCCTCAGTTACACTATCAGGGGCTTCTATTAAGCTTGCAAGCACTATATGAGTTACCTTGGATCACTGTAGGTAGGAGACAACCACGTCACCCCTGCTGCTGCTGCACCAACACTGACAAGCAGATAACTAACTGATGGGAGCAGATGTAAAACAAACCAACCTCCCACTTGAAAGTAAAAAAACCTTCAGACAGGAGTTATTTGAGAGTAGAGAAGCACTAGCTCAGCACTATAATATTACCACTTTTGAGCACTCTGATTAGGTGCAGCTGGAAAGAGAACTTTACCTGCTTATGAAATTACAGAGGATTATAGGAATAGACTTGTAAACCTAAAGGGATTTTTCTGTGTGTGTTTTTTTCTTTCTTACTCTCCCAAATAAATCCTGTTCTGAAGCATACTAGCAGTAGCAACATGTGTTCAGATTTTCCCTGATTTTTAAATACAATATATTCATTGATCCATTTAATGAAATACTCTCAAATTGACTGGAAAATGGAGGTATTCCTGGATGGAGTATTCAACTGCTTTTTTTTTTGTTGCATATCAATGCATCACTCTTTCAGTATTTCACTTCCTTTCTAAGATTCATATGTGAAAAAACACCATAAACTATATGTAAAATTATATAAAATCTCATTTTGACAGACAACCACTTTCAGTCTCAAATCAAGTAACACTCATGCAGTTTAACCAGGCCATCGCTTCCTATTTAGAATAAATACTTGTACTCTCTACATATTATATATTTTTTTCAGTAATTTTAGTATTGCAAGTCTTTACTTTTAACTATAATCACCTGTCATCTGAGCTGTTGTAAATTAACCTATTTACACACTTGCTGAAAGTAGTTCAACAAATCAGGTCAACACCATTGTGGGATAAAAGAAAATTCTTACCTCATTTGTGGATTCCAGTCACAGATACAGGCTACTTTTCTCAACAACAATTGTCTAGTACCCACTAACCTGGTATAAACACTTCTATTGCCACAAGATAAATTCTGAATTGAATAGAGCAAGTAACCACATAAAAATATTGACAACTTGGGTTTAGTAGACTGTACTTTAAAAAGTCTCTAATATTGCTTCTATTTTAATAAAAATAAAACAAAAATACCCCTCCCCCAATCTTAACTAGTATTTGTGAAATAAAAGGTTCATCCTTTGATACCAAACATGACTTAGCCAAGGACATCAGCAGACTTTTCCTCTTCTTTCAGGAAGCTGAGAGATTAGCTTTGCTCTTCTTTTAAGAGATTTACTTTGAAACCCTTTTGGACTCCTTCCTACCTGCAAGGGAAATGCCTACACAGAGCTCCACATGAATGACGAAGAGCAATAAGGCTAAGGTACTGGATGCTCTTTTGGCTTCAGTCTTTGCTGGCAAGATCTGAGTCTGGATCTCCTGTGTCTCTGAGCCCTGTAGCAGGGCCTGAGAAACTCCTGTTGCCCAGAGCAGAAGAGAAGTTTATGAGGGGCCAAATGAGCAAATTAACCTTGTACAAGTGCCTGAGACTAGACAAAACGCCTGAGGGTGCTGGGGGAGCTGGCTGATGTCCCTGTAAGGCCACTCACTATTAAGTTTGAAAGGTTCCAGCAATTGGTAGTGGTTCCCTATGACTGTAAAAAGGGAAACACCGCATGTACCTTCAAGGAGACAAGGAGGAAGATGTCAGGAACCACACACTAGCTGGGCATCCTTGGTATCCTTATGAAGTGATCCTCCTGGAAGCCATTTCCAGCCATTTGAGGACATGGAATGACTGGGAACAGCCAGTATGGGTTTAACATGGGAAACTCTATCTGACCAACATCACTGCCTTCTACAACATGACGACTAGTTCTGTTGAGGCAAGGGGAAAAGAGTGGATGTTACTTATATTGGACTAGATGACCTCTGAGGTCCCTTCCAACCTTACACATTCTATGATATTGACTTCAGCAAGGCCTTTCACAGGGTCTCCTGTAATATCCTTATCCAGCTCATACCTCACCAATTTGGCCATAAATGAATTATATGGCTGATAAAAATTCAGCTGGAGTGTCAGGCTCAAGAGAGCTATCATGAGTGGTACAAGGTCCACCTGGTGGCCAGCTAACGGCAGAATCCCTCAGGAGTCAACAGTGTTTAAGGACCTGGGCAACATGACAAAGTACTTTTTCCTTGGCAATTTCACAGATGTATTACCCACTTGGGAAGATTCACTCAACTGCAGAGCTGCTACTCAGAGGGACCTTGAAAGGCAGGAGAGCAAAATCTTATCAAGTTCAACAAGGACAAATGCAAAGTCCTGCACCTAGGACAGCGAGCCCCATGAGCAGCTCAGGCCTGTGCTGACTAGCTAGGAATTGGCTTTGGGGAAAAACACTGAGATTCTAGTGGGAGCAATTTGAGCACCAACAGGAGCCAGGAGCACTCTGGAAACAAAGAGGGCCAAATGCATTGTTGGCTGTAGCAGCAAGCCTGTAGCCAGCAGATCTACTCCCCTGTCTGGCACCCTCGAGATGACATCTCGCAGCTCTGGGCGCCACAGAACAGGAGAGACACTGGCCCAGGACAGTGAGTCTGGCGGTGAGCACCAAGATGGCTGGGGACAGAAGCACATAATGTACAAGGAGAAACGGAGGTATTGGGCTTTATCTCAAGAAAAGACAGGTAGGAATTGAGGAAATCTTACTGCTGTCTAAAACTACCTAATGGGAAGCCACAGAAAGGGTGGAGACAGACTCTTCAGAGAGGCACAACAACAGGAAAAAGAAGAAATAGACACTATTTGCAAAACAGGACATTGCACTTGGATATAAGGGGAAAAAAATGCTACCAATGCAGGTGGTCAAATACCAGAGCAGACTGCTCCGACATGCTGCACAACCTCCATCCTGGGAACTGCTCAAAATCTGAAAGAACAACCTGACCCAGGCCTGAGCAACCCGATGTAG